>CM033752.1:46659373-46860155 GCA_019671005.1 Hibiscus mutabilis | reverse complement strand
CAGGAAATGTCAACCAGAGATGGGTTCGGGAGTTGGTTACGAGTGGGGAAGGGTTAGCACCCACACTACGCCCAAAATTGGTACATAAGGTTCGCATTATATTTATTAAGGAAAATAAAAAATTAATTTAATTTAATAATTAATTTCCAAGACGCATACACAACAACCTAAATCTGCCTTGGTATTCACGATATTCAAAGGAGATGACACCCGAATAGCTGGGATGACACTCCTAGTAGAAATATCAGAACAATTTGGCAAAATACTATATACGACATTTATGTAAAATAATAAATAACATAAAGTTAATATAAATAATGTAAATATAAGTAATAAAATAAAAACAAATAAAATATTATATAATATACAATATATATATACATGTAAACATAAATACATAAATAATATTTTATATATATCTTATATATAAATATACATATTATACAAATATTATATAAAGTAAATATTATACTATGTATATATATTACAAGTATAACATATATTACACATATTATATATATAATATACACAATAATACTATATATATTATGTAAGAATATACAAATAAAATGCATTAAATATAAAAATAACTAAAATTAAAAAGTAAAAAAAACAATGCAAAAATTAAAAGTAAAATAATATAAAGAACATAAAAAATACTAATAAAAAAGCATAATAAAAAACGCTATATATTATTATATAAATAAATAAAAAAATAAAAACTAAATTTTACCCCACTAAAAATTCGAATGAAACGCTTTGCTCAACTTCACTAAAATCTCGACACTATCTTATCATGGCCCTAAAAAATAATTTAATCGGACTACAAAAGAGCCTTCGATCGGGTGGTTGACCAAACCACCTCGAGAATTAAATCCCGAGAGCACTGCTCTCGTGCAAGCAAAGGCTTGCTTCAGCTATCATGATTTCATGGCCATTTCCCATGATTTCAATTAAAATTCATGGCCAATTTGTGTGTTGAATTGGTGCCCTCCCGGTGGGAGAGACGTGGCTCATTTTGAGCCACAAGATTTTTTTTTTTATTTCATTCAATAAGAGTTATCTTATATAAAAAATTTTTGGGTATTAAATACTTAAAAAAATGTATACATTAATTTTACATATAAAAATTTTTAGGGCAATAACGTCTTTTTTCCTGCTTTTCGAGTCTGCAAATACGATAGCTTGGACTGGATAAAGGACTTTTTAATTGGGCATGATAGTAGGAATATTAGGCTTATTTTGGGTCTAATCCGAATAAAAATAGGTTACAACAGCCATAAATTATTAAAACAAAACAATAATTAAATACATATAATATTAAGATCTGGCATTATAACTCTCAAACATTGTCAAACTTGAAAAAACACTGAAAAAATGTGAGAATGTAAATAATTGCAAACGTTAGGATTTAAGCAGTGGAAAGTATTTTAGAAAGCATGACAACTAATCTCCTGTGATAAAAAAATGCATACGAAAAAGTGAGAATGCAAATATTTCAAAGAAAATAAGAAAAAAATGCAAATGAATGTTGAAGAATATGCAAAGCCATTCGTCAACAAGGGCAGCAGTGTAAATTCACTTGAAAACGTGATTTTATAAACGTAGAAGCTGAAAAATCAGCTTTTGCGGTTGGTTTAAAACCATGGTTCTAAAAACAGTTTTACCTTTCATTTTTACCCGTTTCGCACCATTTTTGCGTTTCAAATTGAGCTTTTGGTCAAAAGAGCTTCTTGGAAGCACCCAAAACGGGGTCTTAAGGGCCGTTCGGTGCTGTTGTCAAATTTTAAGTTTGGATTGAGAAGCAACAGTTGGAGAGAAGCTAAAATTTTTAACTTCTCTAAAAGCTGTATTTAAGAACAAAAATGGTGAAAAATTGATTGATAAGGACTAAAATTGGTGAAAAAGTTAAGTGTTCAGCGACGCTTCTTTAACCAGCTAGGTGAAGAAGCAGTGCTGAACGGAGCCTTAGTCTCTTTACGCTAATTTTATTTTTTTCATTTTTTATAATTTTTATATTATTTTTAAAACAAAATAATGTTATAGTGTTGGTAAAGGTTAGAGATGCCCTTAGTTCTTTATTATTATCAAACTGATAATATTTCAGCTTTGATTTAAACAAGAAGAAATATAATACCAAGTTGCCACCTTCTGCCAAAAACTTCTTGATATTACCGTGAATTTCGATTCTCTTTTTCAACATATATTCCACTTTCTTTTTTAGTATACACCGAAAAGAAACTTATTAATTTACGAGTTATTGTTTGAATCGTTTATTGCTTATTTTTATGCTATGATATGATTTGTTGTGAATTTTACTATCAAATATTTATAGTTTCAAAAATTAAAAAGTTATAGACTAACCAAATTGAAATCTTAAGGTTAAATAATTATGTTTGTCAACAATTAATGATCATAATGGACACACGGAATTGCCACTAAATGCCATCAAAATAAGTTGAAATTGACCACCACAAGATTTGAAATCTATTTATATGGCTTGAAAATAATAGACCCTAAGGGCCAATTTCATGGTACTACTAATAATTACACTCCCCAGGCGCCAACAAAGATAGATATAAATCAAAAGATTGTTTCCGAAGTTACATCAATCATCCTAACCATATAAAAGAAAGTTCACCGCAATCAGCTCGTTTGCTCTATAATTATACTTGTTATTGGCTAGTGTAAAATGTTTGCAACAGCGCCACCCAAAAGCATAATTTCGCCGGATTCCTTGTCTGCAATTTCTGGAATCATTGTCATTTGAACTGCCGATATAAATATGTAGAGGTATTTAAATTTTAATGAATATAATAAAAATATGTAAGAAGTGAACAATGGGGAAAATATGTTGTTGCAGAATTGAAATGTGCGTTTTTTTTGAAATAATTAATTGATCCAATAATAAAAAATATTGTATTATCTTTATCTTATGTATAAATTTGAATTATTTATTTTGATATATTTAATGTACGCTTTCTTGCATCCTCGTTCAGGAATCAGGATGGAACAGCAAAGAGTCAAATAGGGCATTGTGGGCAATCGTTGTCCCCACCAAAAGCGCCGCATTACGTGGTGCTATCATCTTCTTTGTTATGAGGAGTATTACTCAGCTTATTTTTAGAAAAAAACTATATATTTAATATTTCAGTTATGTCTACTATTTTGGTATTTTAATTATTACTTAAAAGCAAATGATATTTAACGTTTTATTTTTATTTTGTTTTAATATCCGGCCGTTAAAAGTACCGAAAATAGTGATGTGGTTTAGGTTAATAATAGTTTTAGTCTAAAAACTTATACAATCTATTAATTTAGTCTAAAATTCTATCCATTTAAATATTATTTTAATTTTTATATTAAAATTATAAAATTTTCATTTTCTTCTTTCAATCGAACGTAATTTATAATTCCCCCTAAAATTAAGATGATATTTTAAATTGATGAATTTTGGACTAAATTGATCATCTATATAAGTGTTTTAGACTAAAACTGTGATTATACCAAGACACATTATCATATCTGTTAGTTTTTAACGGTCAAATACAAAAACAGAATAAAAACGTAACGCTAAGTATTATTTTATTAAAAATAATAATTAGGGCACCAAAGCAGCAACACATGCATGGCTGAAGTACTAAATATGTAGTTTCCTAAATAATAAATTCAACAAATCTTCATTTTTCTCACCTTTAGCCTCCCCTACATTTTCTCTCTTTTTTGACAATGAAGCTTAGCTTCGTCTGCATGTGACCTTTCTTGGGTAAAATATATAATAAAAAAGAGTAAAAGAAAGGTAAAATATATAATAAAAAGATTAAAAACAGATGTTATTAAAACTACGTGTTATATTTTATCAATTTAATAAGAAAACTAAAAATAAAAAAATAACTTATAAATTGAAAATGAAGTATATTTTCCTATCACTTTTTATCACGTGAATTATAATTATTTACATGCGTGAGATCCGCTCGTAAGTCGTAACCAGGGAGAGGTAAAAGAACAATTTCAATTTTTATTAAATTAATTATAAACACTTTTTAATATTAAATTTTTTAACCGAACTAAGGGCAACTGGTAATTTTCATTAACTAAAAAACCTATCATTTTAAGATTAGGGGCATGTTTGGTCTGTAACGAGTCTCTTCACTCTATGCTGAGACTATGCGATCTAAAGGCCGATGCCTCTCTGTCTAGGCAAAGAAACTAGAAGACTTTGCTGTTGGTGATCTTATCTTCGCCCTTATTTCGATCGGGTGGCCTGACCTTTGGTCAGGGCATCATATTGTTTAATTATGTGTTCGGGTCTTTTCTACCCTTCTTTTTCGTTTATTGTAATTATATTCATATCAATTAATTTATTGTTTCAAGCCAAAATAAAATAAGATCCACTTATAAATTATTTAAGTTAAACTTATAAATGAAGTTTCAATTCTAATCTTTATTATCAGCTTACATTAATCTTATCGGTGCAATGGTACCTTTGATTGAATAAGTATTGATAAATAAAAAAATGAGTAAATTTTGAATCGTACCATTTACAATTTTTTATTTTAGAAAACATCATGCACAATTTATTCTTGCGTAGTTACTAGTTATATATATGTATGCATATTTGAGGTTAAAGATAGCCATGTTTGTCTAAAAAAAAATTCAACGGGTTAGTTTAAGTGGTAAGCAATGGTACTGTTTAAGTAGGTCTATAACTCGAGGTCTTGTGTATGCAAAAAAAAAAAAATACTGAAAAATTCACTTACTAAAATTAAAAGTGCTACATAAGTTGGTTCAGATCAAATCAGAGTAAGATCTTAAGGAATTCGGAGGAAAACAACAACAATCATGTTTGTCGGTTCCATGGTCAGGGCAGGGTTTTCTATCGGTGGTGTTGCTATTATTGTTGGTTCGTTGAGGTTAGGTGTGTTTGACCGGACCCAATCCCATTTGTGGATCAGTTGGATGGCAGGAGGTTCCAAGCGTCACTTGACCCAATTTCAATTATTTTCTGATGCGTTTCACAGATAGCGATAGTTTGGTTGGATATTTTTTTTTTGTGCTTCATCTTTGGTTTGGTTGTATCTCAAGGCATTGACCCCACTTTGATTTGCCTTATATAATATAGTATTTGTCTTGTTTTCATGACATGAAATCCTGAAAAACCAACCCATCACGAGCAATGTTCTCAACCTTGTGATGAACTCAAAAACTACCATTTTTATATTGTAATTGTTGAATTGTTTATAATCAGGATTTATCTAGTATTTGCAAATATGTTATCGGATCTATGTGTTCCTTCTTTTTTTCTTTAGCGGAAATGATTCGTCTTTCATAGTACTTAACTTGCTGCTATCTTTGCTCCATATGTAAATTAAGTTCGAACTATAGGCAGAATTCCCTCACTAATAGTAAACTTGCATATGAAGCACAAAGAGAGCACCATTAAAAAAGGTCAATAATTTATTAACATTCTCTAATTCAGGCTCAAGGTGCTTGAAGGTTTCAGATCAATTAAATCTCTATTTATTTTATCAATTAGACAGTCGCATTGGATTTTAGGGGAATGCAAGGGAAGGACTTTTCAAGCTATTATTGTGCGACTGGGTTTGACAGGAGAGAAACAGAAACTTCATGGAGGATCAGCAAGGCAGGCCCGAGGCCCATGTTCTTTTAAATGAAATCCAAGGAATAGATTAGTCAACAGCCAACATTTGTATAGTGGGGGTTCCAGTTGTTGGTTGTTAGTTTCTATACCATACATTTGCTTCTTTGGACGATAGCATTTTTATTTATAAAAAAACACTAGAATTTCTATATTTTTTATTCGATTTTAAAGGATATTAGTATTTGTCAACTTTTTAAAGATCCCATTTAAACGTGAATAATGGATGCCTCGGTCAATTTTAGAATATTGGGCTTCGAGCGCCCAATTTTAACATACCCAAACCCTAACTCAATGAAAGAAAGAAAGGCCGAAACAGAATAAGTGAAGTTGGAGCTCATCTTTGATTGAGGTTTGTTGTCGTAGTTAAGACTGAAGCAGTTATAGGAAGCGAGAAGATGGAGGACGGAGAGATAGAGGAGGAAATGGTGGTGGAAATGAGATCACAGTCACCAGCCCCGTCGCTGAAGCTCGAGAAATCTCCTTACGATATGCTTAAAGAAACCAAAGCCTCGGTTGAAGAGGTCGTCGCCAAAATTCTCTCTGTCAAAAAGGAAAACAAGCCAAAATCCGAACTCAGAGAACAAGTCACCCAAATGTTCCTTCACTTCGTCAATCTCCGTCAGGTTCTCTCTCGCATATATGTTTATCAATCGAAAGGGGGAAATTGAAACTGAAATCTCGTGTTTTGATTTCATTGTTTTCTCTTCCAGGTGAATCGTAGCATATTGTTGGAGGAAGACAAAGTGAAAGCGGAGACGGAACGTGCGAAGGCGCCGGTGGACTTTACGACGCTGCAGCTTCACAATTTAATGTACGAGAAGAGTCATTATTTGAAAGCTATAAAAACTTGCAAGGATTTCAAATCCAAGTATCCTGATATCGACCTTGTCCCCGAGGAGGAGTTTTTTCGCGACGCCCCTGAAGATATTAAGGGTTCGAATTTGTCTGATGATAGCTCACATAATTTGATGCTTAAGAGGCTTAATTATGAGTTATTCCAGGTAAATTACTGACTAAATCTAAGTTTAATAGATAAACATACTATTTTCTTTATATATATTTAAATTTTATGGGAATTTTGAATAGACCTTATTTGTTTAGGACAAGATATAATGTATTAAAAGGAATTAGGGTAAAAATGCATTGCTAAGCCTCTGTTTGGATATGATTTGTATCAGAGGAAAGAGCTATGCAAACTTCTAGAAAAGTTGGAACAACGAAAGAAAAGCCTTTTGGAGACAATAGCAAATCGGAAGAAGTTTCTATCGAGCCTGCCATCACACCTCAAGTCCCTTAAGAAAGCATCATTGCCTGTTCAGAATCAATTGGGTCTTTTGCATACAAAGAAACTGAAGCAGCATCATTCGGCTGAACTTCTTCCACCTCCACTCTATGTGATTTACTCACAGTTCATGGCCCAGAAGGAAGCATTTGGTGAAGATATTGATCTGGAGATCATAGGAAGTATGAAGGATGCTCAGGCTTTTGCCCGCCAGCAAGCAAATAAAGACAATGGTGAGTGATGCTGGTCTTCCTTCTGGTTTTATGCATAGTGCAATTGTTGATAGCTCTTCAGATGTTACTTCAAAGTTATACCCTTTATTCCAAGACAATGGACAAGTAGGCTAGTAGCAATGGACATAAACATTCAAGTTGAAAACAATGGTTGCTACTTGCTAGTTAAATTAACTTTGTTGTGTTTGGTTAAACTCCCAGGACGGTGAGTGTAACTAAAGCTGTTTATTTCTGCAAAGAATTTTCTTTATGATGTTTTTTATTTGTATTGGACTTCAGTTAATCTTCTTATCTTGGCCTCTAACATGCCCTGGGCTAGCAATTACTTAGAATCATTTTTTTTTTTCTTTTCACAAAAAAACTTGAATTGAGTACTGATATTCGTTTATTACCAGGTTTATCTACTAGTGTGGAGAGCTCAAGGTTTGAGGATGATTTACCAGATGAAGAAGATGATGGATAGAGGAGGAGAAAACGGCCAAAAAGGGTTCCTAGCAAGGAGGCTATCGACCAGGCAGGAGTCTATCAAGTTCATCCTCTGAAAATTATCCTTCACATATATGATGATGAGGCATCTGATCCTGGATCCACAAAACTTATCACTTTGAAGTTTGAATACCTGTTAAAGTTGAATGTTGTCTGTGTTGGGATCGAGGGATCAACTGAAGGACCTGAGTATAACATCCTCTGCAATTTATTTCCTGATGACACTGGTCTGGATCTGCCTCACCAGGTTTGTGTCTGATGGCTATTATGTGCCTTGCTTCCATCATTACCTTGACATTTTTGTTAAGTTTTCCTTTTCATGTAATAGTAACTGTTCTGAATTATATTGCAGTCAGCCAAGCTCTTCATTGGTGATAGTGCTACATTTGATGAAAAGAGAACTTCACGTCCATATAAGTGGGCCCAGCATTTGGCAGGATTTGATTTCTTACCTGAGGTTTCACCATTGCTTAATAGTCATGAAGCTCCAAACAATGAAACCAAAAGCGATGCTGTTATCTCTGGTCTTGCATTGTATCGCCAGCAGAACCGAGGGCAGACAGTCGTTCAAAGAATCCGGTCGCGGATAAAAGCTGAGCTGGCTCTTGCGTGAGTCACTGTCCTGTATGTTTGGAGTTTGGATCTTGAAGAAAACAATAAGAAAGCAAATAGGAGTGAATTCCACGATGTGGTCAAATCTTTATGATATAAAGTCCCTAATTTTTTTGGTTTTAGTAAAAAAAATCTCTGCCTTAAGTGCAACTTCTGTGTTGGAATATATTTGTTTTTTTTTTCGTTGACTTGTTCTTAGCTTGTTTTGTCTTCAGTATGGTAAGTTGTTTTGTTGAAAATCTGGAATTCTTTCATTGAATTACAGGGAACAGCTTGATTCACTTATGAAGCTTAAATGGCCTTCTCTGAACTGTAAAAGTGTTCCATGGGCCTTGCATGCTCCATTGTGCAGTTTGCATAGTTGGTCATCTGTAGGATCCAAAGTCAATGAGGATTCATCCTCTCAACCTGTTACTGACACAGAGCCAGTTCAAGAACCTTTGGATGATATGGATGGAAGATCTGGTATCACGAAGGAAGAGCTGGAGGGTTTTAGGGAAGATGGGGAGCTTCCATCTTTGCTTTCAGTTCCATCTGCCACAATTGATGGTAAACTGACTCCACTAAAGGGATCTAGTCTCAACATTCAAAGCAGTTGGCTTTGATTTCGAAGAGCATTTTGTCCCCAGCCAGTAAGGGAAAAATTACCTAGTTTCAAAAAACATGATGATGATTCTGTCCTCATGCTACAGACAGATAGTGAACTGGATGAGCCCCTCGAGACAGAAACTGAGAACTCTTCTACTCAGTGCTATGAAATAGTTGAAAAACCTTGGGTTGACTATGGTAACAAGGAATTTATTCTTCTTTTAACAAGGAAAATGGACACAAGTGGGCAGAATATGAAACTAGAAGCCAAGGTGTCAATAATTACTTTGTTTTGTTTTATAATGTTCATTAAAGATGGAAACCTGACGTCAAATTGGACTGTTGCAGATTAAGATCAGTATGGAGTACCCTCTTAGGCCTCCTTTGTTTACAGTGAATCTTTACTCTCCCGGAGAAAATTCTTTTGAGAAAGACTATTCTGGTGGTTCAATGAAGTTCGTGCTATGGAAGCTGAGGTAAGCAAGTAGTATTTCTGAAGTAGCTATCTCACAATAGTGGGTGGTGATTTGTTGTATTTTCTGCAGGAATAGACATGGTATGACATTACATGAAACATGGAATAATGGGAAATGATAAAAGGTTTATTAAATGTAGAGTAGTTTTAGCCCTTTTGTTCTAGTGGTAACAGTGATGAGCTTGATGGTCGAGTTCCACAGCCTACTGTTACTACTAACTTTCCCAAGCACATGCAACAAACTCTCATTCTCTGGTTGCATCGTGTAGGTAAATCTTCATATGTTAAAGATGGTACCCCCAGATGAAGAAAACTATATATTATCACATCAAGTCTACTGCCTTGCTATGTTGTTTGACTATTACATGGATGAGGCGACTCCATCCGAGAAGAGGAAGACTAGTTCTGTGATTGATGTTGGATTGTGTAAACCTGTTAGTGGTAGACTTCTTGCCAGATCATTCAGGGGGGGATCGTCGGAAAATGATATCCTGGAAGGACATGGAATGCACTACTGGCTATCCTTTCTAGAAATGAAATTTCTGATATTTATTTTGCTGAGCTGACAGAGAGGAAGTAACTTGGAGATGAATCTTTGACCAAAAAGAGGACCATAATGAACCTTTTGTGTAGCGATAACAGTGATTCTACTCTGAAGACAACTTACTTAAGGTTGCCATGGATATGGTTCTCTATGTTGCTGAACTGAAAAAGAAAATGGAGAGGGCAAGGGGCTCAGCTATTGATTCAGAAGTTGCATTGATATCGGATGATGGCCTTGGGAGCGGGCGGAGGCCCCTGCTGTTTTCTTTGGTTTCCTTATTTAGGGCTTGTTCGATAAAATTTTGAACGGGCATGTTACCTAAAGCTGTATGCTCTGATTTTACGTTTTCGTTTTAATTTCCTGGCATGCAACTCTCCGCTCGATTTACTTGAGAATCGCATTGACTAAATGAACCATGGTAAAAGAAGCACCAAATTTAGTTTAATTGGTGGGTAATGATGGGCAAACTCTTGAGATGCGCAGAAATCTACATATACGGGGCAACTAAATGAGCCATTATCTTCATAAAAAGAAAAACGAAACAAATTACAAATATTGGAAGAATGTTATTCTACACTGCACTAATTCATTCCTCCAAATCTTGAAGAGCAAACAACTATCATCGACATCTAAATATGTACAACCACCTGCCACGTGTCACGACCATATCGTCCAGACTCGGTTCAGCATGCCGAGCGGCACTTGAAAGGGACTCACCCCAGACAAGTCAGCCTTCAACCTGTCTTTCATCCAAGGACTCGACTCGAAAACGTCATCTCATGATCCTTCAGGCAACACACGCACTGAATATCGAATCCCGCGAGGCCTAGCGAATGCTAGCTGCCAACCCCTGACTCTCGCGCCGAGCGCGATATGAGGCCTTTTGGCCCCAAACCGTCCCTAAGAAATCCTCTTAGAGAGACATTGTGCCATCCGCTTGACCCCAATACCCGCACACCTAAGCCCCGCATGAGCCCAGGAGAAGGTCACTTACACCAAGGCAGCTTGGCTGCTAGCACTTGGCGAGGAGAATGGTGGAGACCCAACAGCAGACCACTTCCCCCTAAAGAGCTAAATAAACACGTGTCTTGCTGGAACACTGCCTCTATTGAGAAAGACATTCTTCATGATGTTAGGGGCTTTGATGATTTTTCCTTTTCCTTTGTTCCCCGTTCTTGTAATGTTGTTGCAGATTGGGTGGCGCGAAATACCAGACTTAACACGTGTCAACTGGTATTGTTCGATTCCACATGATCTGCAACTGCTCTTGTAATTTTTTTTTTTTTATGTTATAAAGCTTTGATGTTAAAAAAAAAATGTAACATTTTAGTTTCTTGGTTTAAACACTATTCAAACGGAAAGGACTTTTATTTCATTTCCGTAGACTGTAAATGTTTGAGGAGAATTTATCTCCAGGGCTTCATTTGATAACCAATTATTTGCCTTTCTATTGAAGTATGTCAGATTGATCTTCAAGAATTTTTTTATGTTATAAAGAATTGCCTTTCATATATATATATATATATCTATTGAAGTAAACTGTATAGTTCTAGCATACAACCAATTAACTCCTTACTTTTTTCACTCAAGTGATAATCTTCGCATATTCTACTGTTGTATGCTAGAATCTGGAATTCGCAGCTTTGGATTTCATTTTTAAAATATTCATAAAAAATCGGTTGTATGGTAGAACTATACAGTTTATGCATGAGGTCAGTGCTTCTGTTCGTGATTTGCTCCTTTGTGTTTATGTTAGCGCTTAACTTCTTTGTCTAGTTTCTCCCATTGATTAATCACTTATTTTTTTGTTAGTCCTCATGTTTCTGAATGACTCTTCTTTTGTTTTTTTAGTTCCCTCCTTAAGGTGAAGCCTGCTTTATCAAAAGTACCTGAACATGTACTGCCACAGCTAGATAAAGAGCTTCCACCGATGAAGATTCATTTGGAAGAAGGATGTTTTTTTTTTAATTACATCCTGATATAGTGAGCAAATGAAAGAAACTCCATAGATATATTAGTTTTCAGTGACTTCGATAACCTAGAATTCGACTGTTTTATTGCCGTGTCACTTTCATATGCATATGACACTGACAAAGAGACAGGTCGGTGTAGTTCACACGGAGCAGTTTTTTTCTTGCAAATATAGCAAGTGTGACATTAGCATTGGGTGCTATAAGTTATATAGGGTTTACATTTGATAAATGCATACACTATCATATCAGTAAATCAAATGATGTTATTTCATTGCAAGTTTTCAGACATTTCTGTCTGTACATAGTATTCTTACGATCATGCAATTTTAAACTTTGAATGGGGTTATATGGTTGTCATACTCAATAGTGTAATGTTTATACTCTATAGTGAAGCAATGCATGAATTGATGCATTACACGGAAATTGGTTAGCAATGGCATATCTGTTGATTTTGCAGGTACTTTAGTTTACTGTGTGGTCCATTTGAGGAGAAGGAACTCTAGATTTCTAGATATTTTTTTGGCCATAAGATTAATAGATTCATTGCGAAAAAAGGAAGGGTACAAGTAAATTTGGCATTGGCTTTATGGTTTTGGTTGGGTTAATTGTGGAGCACTTGATATTGACCCTATGACCTATGGGCTTTGAGGTTCAACGGCTAGTATGGTTTTTTAGTACATTTGAGTATTGAATCTGAAATATAGTGAGGGGAGGAGAGGTGCATTCCTGGTAATTAGCTCACTGTTGGAGGTTCGGATATCGGATTTTCTTTTTATTGATTGCCCTTCTATTTTTTCAAAATTTTTTAAGGTTTTGTAAATTGATTTTAATTTTATTAAAGATCATATAAATTATGAAAAAATAAAAAATACTTATAATAATATTAATCATTTAAGAATTATTATTTTATTTTTTTTGATGGGTAAATTTTTTCTGTTTTGTGAGAATTTTTTGCATATACAAAGGCTTCAACTAGTTTGAAAAGAAATATTTTTAAGCGCACTTTTAAACTATGCTATTTATGTTTACAAAATAATATTAAAATTTTCCCTCATAATATAAGTGAACAAAAATATTTTATATAAATAATTATATTTACAAAATTTATTCAACAAATGAGTATAGGTGGAATGATAAAATTTTGATATATAAATTTATAAGTCGTATGTTCGATACTTAAATGATAGATTTTAATTATTTTATTAAAGATCATATAAATATTTAATTATATTATTCTAAAATATAAATCCTAACCTCTAAATCTTAAATTCTGAATCCTTATCCTTACCCCTTTAACTCTTAAACACTAAATAATATCCTTAAACTTTAAATTTAAGACGTTTTTATTTTTACCGCGTATACATTACATATCTTCCCATCAACTTATACTGTATAAAGTAAAAATATATTTTTCTTTTTTTTTTTTCTAGACCCATCCTAAAGTGGAAGTTGAAACAGAAGGAATATCCAGGAACCTCGCTCCGTTGTCCAAACAAACAAATTTCTATTGTAAACCCGTCCTTGTTCTTCTGGAAGACGTCTCTTTCTTTCCCTCTTCCTGTAACCTAGGGGTTCCGATTTTTCAATCTTTTTAAAAAGATTTAGCCTTACCGTCTCGATATTCATTTTAATCATTCATTTTCCCCAATCTTTTATACCTAACAGATTCAATTCGCCTCTAATTCATAAAATTTGCAATGCCGCCGTTTTTTTTGACCTCAAAGGCGGTCAGGTCGGTCATATCCCGTAGAAATGTGATTAGCCAGTTTGTTAGGCGCGCCAAGAACATTGAGGGGTCCGGGAACTTCGATCAAATCCGATGGGTTACTAGCATATCCGGTGTCCAACCGCCGCCGGTCCACCCATCACGCAAGGAGGCTTCTATTGTTCCATTAAACAATTTTTTTAATCATTACACTCTCCAAAGGAGACAGGTTTTTAGGATGTGGCGACGGCGAAGAAGGCGGCGTTTTATCAAAAGTTTACGAGGAAAGGATCGTCATGGGGTAAATTTATCAAAATCTTCTCTTGCATATAGCTTCATATATTCTTGTTAATTAAAAGATTTAAGCTAGTATTAGTATAAGATTTTTTATTAGATCAAAATGATTTTATTGATGATTAGGTATTCGCCGGAGCAATTATTTGATGTGGTAGCAGCTGTTGATTTGTATCATGGATTTGTTCCTTGGTGCCAGCGGTCTGACATAATTAAACGCTATCCAGATGGATCGTTTGATGCTGAATTAGAGATTGGTTTCAAGTTTCTTGTCGAGAGTTATGTTTCTCATGTAGAACTAAGCAGACCCAAGTTTGTAAAGGTAATAGCAGTGAATTTTACCCTTATATTTAAAACAGCTGCCTTTTCTTAGCTTTGCTTTAATGTGTTTTCTGTAAGTCTGACATCTACTTAGCTATGTTTATTGTATTAAGATATTTGCATAATTGCTTGGAAATGTTGCATTATTCTAAATATAGGGCCTTTTATCCGGCAGTTACTTTGGGAATGAAGTTGAATTTCAATAAGCTGTTTAATTGTAGACCTATTTGCATGCTTTGCCATTTCATGAAACTGATGAGTGGCAACTGACAACATTTATATTAATCGGGCTATTGTCTATCTATCCCTGGATATGCTACTTACAAATTGTTAAAGCCTTCATTGTTCTAATATTTAGGAAACAGAGTAGTTGTAAATGTAGATTGGTTGCCAAACAAGGATTTGAGAACTATAAACCACTGACTTAACTGTCTGAGCATGTTTTGGGGCAACTTATTTGAATTCTATACAATACGTTTAGGGGGACTTAGATATCAAATTTTTAGTCAGGTTGAACTGGACATGATTGAGATGTAGTATTTCGTGTAATGAAGCAATTGGTGAGCCTCACACGTTTTTGTCTCTCTCCCTTCTTCCAAAATATTGAATAAGAAACCAGTGGCGTGTAGCCTCAATTAGAAAGAAATCATCTTATTTCCAGTCAAAACAAACTCAAACTTGAAAGTTTGCCTGAATGTTTGGGGCATTTACATTTACCATTTCAATTAATCTTATAGCAAGTTTTTATTTGTTTCTTGTATTATATATGGGATCTCTTTTGCTCCTTAAGATTGTAATGGCTATGCTTCTTTATGTTGATTATATTTAACCAGGGTTTACTCTTGGCTGGATAAATAAAAAAAACTTTCTTAGTCTCTGTCTATGCCATCTGTGGGCTACTATGTTCTACTTGTGAGTTACAAAAAGGATGTTGCTTAGCTTGCCTCTGCATAGACGATCTTTATTTTGTCCATGGATTTTTTTTTTACCTTAACTCTTACTGATGATCTGACCCTATATTATGTCCTTGCAGTCAACTGCATCAGAGAGTAGCCTTTTTGATCATTTGATAAACATTTGGGAATTCAGTCCCGGACCAGTTCCAGGAACTTGCAACCTTTACTTTCTTGTGGACTTTAAGTTCCAGTTGCCACTCTACCGGCAGGTAATGATCCCATAGGACATAGGGGGTTTATAGATCATTACCCATACTTGACTTTCCCTCATGGTATCATGTGACAATCACTCTGATGTTTATCATTTGAACTGTTATTTACTTTTCTCCTTTGATGAAATGATGCCTAGTTCTTTGCTTTTATATTTTTGTTCATCATCTGATCCTTTTGTCCTTTTGTTCTTTTTCATGTAACCACTATCCATATTGTCAGGTAGATGTCTTTTTAAAGCATTTTATTGCCCGTGAGTGCATACTTTTGCTTGTGAATACATTTAGCCAAATTTATAAATATTCAAGGACCGATAGACTTCCAACAGTTGAATTTAAGGGATTTTTGTATGCTGACTTAAAAAATAGAACTTTTTGCTTACAGTGTTTTGGGCTTTACAATGAAAATGTATGGGGTTTGCTTGAATCATTCTAATCTTTGTTGTGTTTAACAGGTCGCATCAATGTTCTTTAAGGAAGTAGTGTCCCAAATGATCATCTCATTTAGTGAACGTTGCCGATTGATATACGGCCCTGGGGTTCCAGTCCTTGAGAACTCTTATGGAGAAAGGACATGAACATTTGTTGCGGCATTTGAAGTGCTGCGTAAGTGTATTTAAGGGCAGCAGCTGGAATTATTATTATAAAAATACTCTCATAGCGCCTGCAGGGTGATGTTTCTTTTCAGCCCAGCCATTAAAGATTAGCCTTTACCATGTCAGGTATTCGTTCATCCAATTTTCAAAGATTAATCGAGATGCCATTCAACTAATTTCAGCTGTTGCCACTTTTTTAGTTGTTCTTACACTAGCTATGTCGATATTTTTCAGATTTTCAATTGATAATTATTGATTATCAATCATGTATTGTGGCATTGCACACAATAATCATATAATATTCTCTCTTCAAGAGCTTCGTTGGAAAGTGTGGACGATGAGCCCTCCTAATCTTTGTTTTGCTTTCTAAAATTTCATCGTCATTTTGGAAGGTTTATTTTCTCACAATGCTGGATGGTATTGTGCATAATATTACTAATGTGGAAATTGTGATGTGCATAAGAAAGGTTTAAGAAAAACGCAGAGATACTTGATGGCAAATCTCTCTACAGATGCATCTTTGATCTTTCACAAACTACAAAGAGCAAAAGACTGTATAATTACTTCACTGCTGGCAATTCATGTAACAATTTCAAATTAGGATATTATTTTCCAAATTTTCAATCTTCCATGAAATAGCTGCAAATCCTAACTTCCGGCACTGAAATTCCCTATTTCACTGATTGAAACTCATTAACTCGAACAATTTCCGAAATCGAAAGGGTTTTGGACTCTCTGAAAGGACACATAATGGAACTCTTGACCTCAGGCCCAGCAGTCCAAGTAATCCATATCATTTTTTGTTAAACCCTATAAATTTTGAGATACAAAATCCATTGGGGGTTGAAATTATGTGTGGAATTGTGAAAACAGAAAAGTGCAATGAAATGAAACCCTTGAGGTCGCAATATAGTGAGAACTTATCTGATTTGGTTTATGCAAGGAACGTGGATGAATTTGTAAAATACAGTAACTATTTGCTCATTCATATATATAAGATTCTTGGAATATTGAGGGGGTGTTTATCATCTTAAATCAATTTAATTTTTTTAAAAGATTGAGTCAAATAAATTTATTTGGATTAAAAAATAAAATAGATTAAATAAAAAAACTCATTGATAATACGACTAATTTTAAAATTATTTTTTGATTTTTTTTTCAAATCGGATGTAATTTTGCACACAATCTTTTAATGTTGATAATTTGGAACTAGTAAATAGGAATAAGCGTTGAGAATAAATGAACGGGAAAACATGCCAGTCCGGGTCAAGCATTCGGGGATACCCCCGTCCCACTATTGTCGTAGGCAGCAGTGAAAGTTTAGTAGTACTCCAGGATGAAATAAAACAACGAACCATCACGATTATGCTAGTTTGTAGAAGAACATCCTTAGTAGGATGCAACATCTAATAAGTGACAATGTTCCTCAAGGTGTGAATGTGATGGACCTTCAACATAACTACATTCATATGTGTCAGATGCATTCAAAAATAAAATATGAATCTATGATATTTAAAATAAATTAAATAAATTTAAGTATAATGACATAAGAATAAAGTTATATTCGATGTTTATTATTAAATCTAAAAAAATTATATGTATATATACACTCAGGGCGGATGCATATGGCTCCCATGTAGAGCATATGCATCCTCATTTTTTGGGAAAATTAAAAATATAATTTAATTTGTAAATGAAATTTTATTTTGCATACCTATTTATAAAAAAAAAGACCTATTAAAATTTTAGATCCATTTTTGAGATTCTGGATCATCCACGGTATATACTTAAAGAAAAGAGATAGGATATTTATTTATATCAATCACTCTCGAAATTGCTGTTAAAGATGTGAAAAAATTGGCAGCATTTTCATAAAAAAAAAAAAACATTCGACAAATCAGTGTGTTTGGAAATCGATGCTAGAAAAAGCAGTTGCTACTTTTGATTAATGTTTTCACTTTAGATTATACTTTTGAACTGGCAGGTGCTTTAGTTTAGTATCCACCAACGTTATTGATTACCACTGTGAATTCCATTCCATCAATCATTGATGTTTCTACCCCCTTTAGCTTTTCCCTCGTAGCACTAATAAAGGGCGAGGGTGAAGAAGACAAGAGAAAGGAGGCGGGAATCGGTAATGGATGCCAGTACGATCCATCGGAAAAATAACATCAATTAACCAAAGATTTAAACTTTAATTTTATAAAGTAAGAATCAGTATTGCCACGGAACACTAAAGCGTGTGTTATATCAATATTGAGCACAGCGTATTTGGGACAAAAAAAAAAAGAGTGAGCCCACACATATTGACCATTCAATTATATGGCACAAAGTAAATGATATGAAAAAGCAAAGTTGGAGGCTGTGAGTACGAGCTGTCAAGATTACCTCACACAGATAACCCCAAATCCAAAGCTAATCAATAATTCCTACACTTTTAGAGATACTCTCCAGCTGGAACTGGTGTGTTTATTTATGGCTGCTTCAAAAATTCCCAATGGGACATGGAATGATTGGATATGTGTAGTAAGCAATTTTTCCTTGTCATTCCATATAAAGTAGGATAAACTATTTTTTTTGTCACTCAACTCTTTCTATATTCCTATGTTAGCCTCAAAACGTTGCATTTTGGAACATTTTAATTCTGAAATTGATCGAAACTTTTTTTCTTACATAGCGTCAATATATTTCTCTACTACCATTCAACTGTTGTCGATCATCATTTGCGACGTAAATGATACTAAAACGTTCCTTTTTCTTCACAGTTCACACTCTCTTTTTCTCAATTTGATTTTCTTTGAAATCTCCTCAAATCAACAAAATTTAAACCAAAGCTTCAACCTTATAAAATATGATCAAAAAGAAAGTTGAGTGGTGAAATTAAAAAGCTTCAACCATATTTCTCCAAAAGGGTTTTTCATAAATTTACCCAAAAAAATAATTAAAGAGCATTAAAAGAGTTATCAGTCTAGTGATCAAAAAGAGAAACACTCAAAACTTGAGTGATGAAATTAGAAAAAATAAAGTTAAACGACCAAAACAGAAACATGTACAAATTGAGTGACCAAAATCATTGTTTACCCAATAAAATGTGATGGACAACTAATATAATATCTCTTATTTTTTCTTTTCAACTTTTCTTTTTTTCCTTTCTATCTCATCTACTTTCTATATCAAATAAGTTGATTAATAAAAAAAAACATTACAAAGTTTAAATTAGAAGATGAGAGGCGATTCGCATCCAGGTGCCTAGCGTTCGTGATGATTTTGCACTGGCTGCGATTCACTTTATGTGATTGGAATTCTAGTATTTGTGCATAAAATCCCATGTACGCAAGCCTTTGGTTTGGCAAGTGTTCCTTTAATTTTTTTTTTCTAGGGGACCATACAGTTTGACTAATGTTTTCCGGATCAAAGTAATTAATATATCTAGTAGTTAGCTTTGTGTTTATTTTTATGGTCCATATGGTTGTTTTGTAATAAGGTTGTGTTCAATGGTAAAGAAGTCGATGAAAATCAATTTTTTTATATCGCTACGTTGAGATTTAGCTGGTGGCGTAAAGTTAAATGGTTTGGTTCCTTCAAATCTGTCAATAACTTCTTGCTATGTCTTTTGCCGTGGAGGGGCCGCATATAGTTTAGGGAGGTCAATTGAACTCATTTGATTTGTTATGGTATGAGATTTTTAAAGAGTTAAAAAAGATTTTCAAGAAATTAGTATAAAATTTTTCAAGAAATTTTAAAATGGATCTCACTTGATTTGTTTGGGTATGTAGTCAACAATATTTATATTATAATGGCATGGAAATTCTTGCACCTCAAAGTCTACTCTTACCCTACAATATGAAATTTTTGACTCCGCTACTGGTCTAATTACAATGTTGTTCATCCTTTACATAAAGTTGGTTGTATCGAAGGTAAGCGGAATCTCCCTCCCTCAAGTTCTCTAAGTGGTTTAGTTCGCACAATTTAATTATCGAATAGGATGATAGCATCATTGTTGGGTGGATCATAATCTTTCCTCTTTCGAGACTAATATTATATTGTGTCACAAGTATTGCAAGAATGTTGTTCGGCGGGTCTAGTTCACTTGCAGAAAGGATAACCTTAAAGCTGACTCACTAGTTTTTGAAAAATGAAAGTGAAAAATATGAGGCCCAGCTTTTGTTTACGTAATGATGGGGTGAGGCGTGAGATTTCACATCAAGCAATGAAGCAGCCATCTTCCTATAAAAATATCTCCACTGCCTGGTTATTGTACGTCTCAGAACCTCCCCACATAGTGTGGCCGTGGATCCCCCCTACAATCATTTTGTGGGAATTCACAATTGCCTACTTTTCAGACTGAGTTGACTCCTTATTTAAAAAAAAAAAACTTTAAAATATAGATTTAAATTTTATTATATATAAATTAAATGTGAATATTTATATTTATTCTAATTTAAATCTCACGGTGTATTAAATGATTATTGAGTATGTTTTGTTTGTAATCGTATTTGTATGAATGAAAGTTAAATCAAGAATTTGTTTTCTGGAAAAAAATGTTCAGACTTATCCAATATGCAGAACAAGGTGTTCCATAAATAGTCATGCGTGAATAAATTCATTATTGTGATGCTGATATGATATCTTGGCGTTTTCATTACTACTCCGAAAAGTCGAGGATTTCATGAAATGAGAATTGAAACTTCTCCAAGTTGTTCGATTCTCTCTCCATGCATGTAGACAGTACAGCAAGTTGATAAATCTATAGCCAACAACTTTTCGGGGTGATACATTGCACATCGTTAATAATTTCCTTCATCAACTTAATTCAGACATGCCTACCTCTTTCTCATAACTAAAACAAAGTGTGTGTCGAAGAAGAGAAACCATAATAAAACAGACCCGAATATTGACCATTTTATTGAATGCAGAAAGGCTGCACTGTGACAAGAGGACACTGATGGATATATACATGTCTAAATTTGAATTTTGTTACTCATTCTTTGCACAGGGAATAAAATCCAGTAAAATTTTCTTCATGATGAGATACCATGCATGTATCTTGGAAATGATAAGCTACTTGCAATATTATTGCACGATGTGTCCCTCGATCCACATTGCATAATTTTAGATATTATTTTTATGAAAACGTGTGTGTGTGGATGCTGAAAGCATGCAAAACAAGTGCCTCAGTAGCTACGCCTAGGTATCTAACCTAAGAAGTTTTACATGTATAGACGATATCTAGCTAGGCATTTGGAAGTTACTAACTACAATTTTCAAGTGCATCTGAATTATTTTATACCCATTCCGGACAGCAATTATACGATATTATATTCGAGTTTTCATTATTTTACTAGTAATTATTGAATATTTGAAAAGTACATTTCACTTCACTTTTTCGCTATTTGGTATTCCATAATCCTATAGCCACACATCTTTCTTTCCGCCTCGTTTTATGTCCGATGTTTGAGAAATTATTCGATATACATGGTGGTGGAACACAAGCGGTTACATTTAGGAGTTAAAATTTTAGTTTAAAAGTTTAGGGTTAGAGATTATAATTTATAATTTATGATTAAAATTAAGAGTTTAAAGTTTAGGGGTTAATGTGATAAGATTAGTGATTTAAAATATAATCCTAAATCTAACAATAAATATTAAATTTTAATTATAAACTTTAAATTTCAAAACCTTAAATTAATTCACTAACCCTAAAATTCTAAACATGCATGTGAAAACTTTTTTTTTCCTGTCAATGTATCAAATTAATACTAACAACCTTAGTCCCCCAGCATCCCTCTTAAGCTAGGGCTTCTCCATATAATTATATAATTTATTTACTTAATAATAAAAGGGTAATCTTAAATGTTAATTGAATTAAAATTTTAATCTTAAATTAAAAAGCATGAACAACTTTAGTTTTAACTCAACATAAAATTATTAAAATTTAGCCAAAACTTAAAGATAAGACGTCAGCTATTCTTCAAGCAATGCCAGTAAAGATAGGCATGGTGCAACAGGAAAAAGGATAATATTTTTGATACACAAATTATGTAAAAATAATATACAATCTTTCTTTAAAATTTAATTTTTAAATTATTAAATCTAAAGCTCTAAAATCAAAATTCTAAACCCTATACTTAAAACATAAATCCTAAATTTTAAACCTCACAACTTAAACCCATAAACTATTAACATTAAACTTTAAATCTATCAATTTTATATAACTTTTAGTTTACACAAATTATATAAAAAAAAAATTCCCATAAAAGAATCCGAGTTATTCCAATCTTCACCAACTGTTAGAAGATTTTATTTCGTTCCACAATGAAATGACATAAAGCTATACTGCAAAGGCTCCGTCGCTTTTTAGTGTATGTATACATACAAAAAAACATATATATATATATATTAAATTGGGTGATTAGTTATTTTGAAGCTTTAAGTTAATAGAAAAAGGTGTAATTAGTATATTAAATTTTAACACGTCTTCCCGTTGTGTGGATGGACGCTTATAAGTTTCAACACATTTTTTTTGACATAAGTTTCAACACATCATTGTAAAGGAGACAAATAATGAATTTGAATGTGAACTTATTATATAAACGCATTGAAGACGAAGCTTTTGGCAACTGGTAACAATTTTTTATAAGAAAACAATACGTAACAAATTAACCAGAATCCTGTTTCTCCTTTTTTGAAGACAGCTACCGAATATCTCCATTGAAGTTTATTCAGACATCAATCAAAGCTTTCTTTGAACTCGAAAGAAAGATAGAATGCAAATACTTAACACAAGTGCTTTAACAAACACCAATAACCATGGCAAAGGTGAGTCGCCGAACCTCAAACCTTGTGAGTTAGGAGCGTAAACGAGCCGAGCTCGAGTAGTGTTGAGCTCAACTCAGCTCATTAAGATTTTGAATCGAGTTCGAGTAATTTTTAACGAGCATGAAAAATTTGAGCTCGACTCAGCTCGTTAAGAACTCGAGACGAGTTTGAGCTTGATTCGAGCCCAATCGAGTCAAGCGTTGACCGATCTTTGACCATGTCGTACTCGAGTAGCTCGCCATATGTCATGTCTTATTTAAAGCCCTATCAAGAAAAAAACTTTGATACACAAATTGTGTAAACTCAAGCTTGTCAATTTTCGGGTTTAGAGATTTAGGTTGTTGGATTTAGAATTTAGATTTTAGATTTTAGGGTTTAAGACTTATGTTTAAGATTTATATTTTAGTGTTTTAAGTTTAGAAATTTAGATTTTAAATTATAAAAAATAAAAATTTTGTATATTATAATATCGAGTAGCTCGTGAACTTTTTGAGTCGAGTATTAATTAACTGGCTCAGCTTTTTTAAAACTCGAACCGAATTCGAATTTGATTCAAATTTAATCAAATTAAATTTTAACCGAATTTTAATTGAATAGGACTTAAATAACTTACTATATATCTCATCGTATTTACTGTCCTACTTGTGAGTAGAGGGCACCTTCTAAATGAAGCACAATTGGAATCTAGGGCAAGATTTCCTTGTCATTTTGGATATTACGTAAATCAAATCAATGTCCAACTACGTGTCGAAACTAAAGGAATGGTGCAATTCATTATTCGACACGTGGGAATGTCCCGTACCTTAGTGCATTTTACATTGGCTTAAAGTAAAAAAACAGGTGCAAAAAGTATATTTTTTTAATTTTAGGTATCTAAAATATTTTTTTGTAAAAATAGATGTCTAAAATTTTTAAAGTTAAAATTTTAGGTGCCCAGCTGTTAAAGAAAGTTAAAAAAATCGTTCTCCATTTAAAATGTGACACGTGTTATTCTTATTTTATTTAAATTATATATTTTTTAAATAATTTAAAAGTTTACAAAAAATCTTAAATTTTTAAAACTTTCTAAAAGAGTCCCTAAATCCCTCTAAATCTTAAACCCCGAATCGTCACCGCTGCCGCTGCCGCCGCCGACCGCCGCCACAGGCCTTACGCTTTCGGTCGCCAGGTCGACCATTTTCTCTCACTCACCGCCGCCGGAAACCGACGAGCATTGTGCCAACCAACATTAAACGTCGAACGTGAAACACCCGCTCGATCGGCTGGGTTCAACGACCGAAAAGGTAAGACCGGCGACGGCGGAAGCAGTGGTGACGATTTGTGGTTTAAGATTTAGGGGGTTTTAGGGATTTAGGGACTGATTTGAATATTTTATAAATTTCGGGATTTTTTTAAAAATTAATTTTTAAAGTTTTTTAAAAAATTAATATCCCTACCACATGTTGAGTTTTAAATAAATAACGATTTTTTTAACAGCCGGACACCTAAACTTTTAACTTAAGAAACTTTAAACACCTATTTTTACAAAAATTACCTAAAATTCAAAAAAATTATACGCACTTATTTTTATTTTAAGCCTTCCACATTTTCTTTCATGCATGATTGTTTACGTTGAAATGATCATAAACCTATAATAGCTCGATATCCAAAGCTGGGGCCAAAAGGTTTCTCGTTAGTGGTGATTAAAGCATAATCCAGTTGTTCAGCATTTTTAAGTTTTGAGAGACATTGAACGACATCAATCGTGTGCATATTTCAGGTCGGTCTTGAGATTTTAGAAGTTAAAAATAAACTGAAAAAATAAAATTTTAATAATAAATATTAAAAAATTAATTTAAAATTTATGTTTTTAATAATAAATATAAAAAATAATAAATTATAAGAATATGCTTATAATAATAAATATTTAAAAATTTGTGAATTTTAAAAATAAATCACTATTAATAAATATTGAGAAAATTTGAGTCTTTAATAACAATTATTAAAAAAATGGCCCCAATAAAAAATATTAAAAAAATAAACTTTAAGAGTAGGCCCCTAATAACAGTTATTGAAAAATAATGATTTTAAGAGTATGCCCCAAATTAATAAATGTTTGAAAAAAATGAACATCTAATGAACAGTATTGAAAATTTGAACCTCAAATAACAAGTATTAAAAAAAAATTGGATCACAATAACAAATATTGAACAATTTAGACCCTAATAACAAATTTTTTAAAAAAATTAAGAGCAGTCTCTTAATAACAAGTATTAAAATTTTGAATTTTAAAAGTATGTCATAATAGCAAATATCATGCCAATGGCGAAAGAAGTAAGACTATAAACATGATTGCATCCAGCAATCACGTGGCAACGTACGCGATCGTTGAGGCTGGCAACACAAACCTAGGACGTCTAATCATGGTCAATCTCATCATTATGCCACAACAACCTGGCTACGACACTTGTCCTAGCAGTATAAAAGAGAGCATGCAAACAACATAAGTGAGAGACAACTTTCATCCGAGACATCACCGTTGACACGAGGAGCATGGTGTTCAGACTCCGACTGAAACGGTAGCTCTGATTACCATCGGACCACTGTCTCCAATCCCTATTCATTTTTGCAATCAACAAGCCTTTAATTACAAGTATTAAAAAAATGAGCTACAAACAACAAGTGTTAAAAAAATGAACCTCTAATAACAAATATTATAAAAAAACTAAACTATCTTAAAATCTCAATTATGACACTCATTAATGTTTAGACTAAATAAAATTTTCAATTAAAGATGGTGAACTTCATTAATAAATATTTTAATTTTAAAAAACTATATATATAATTAAAAAATATAAATAATAAACCTTGAGCGGACAGTATACCCTAGGCGTGCGTCCTTGTTGCCTACTTACAGGGCCGGCCCTGGCATATATACACAATTTTTGCTCCAAATATCTATTTCTTATGATGATTTAGATCCAACATCTGCAGTCATGGGTTAGGGTTTTGTCTTTTAAAAAAATACGGCTGGATAAGGTAAAACTTTGATACACAAGCTGTGTAAAATTAATTTTACGTAGATTTGTGTATTTATACTATAAAAACCCAAATATTAAATTCTTAACTCTAACCCTAAGAACTAAACCATAAACCTTAAAACCTATACACTAGATTCTAAACACTAATCTTAAATTCTAAACCCTACAACCTAAACCCATAAACCTTAAATCCTAAACTAAAACCCTAACTACTAAAATTAAAAGATACGTGTAAATTAAAATTTATACGACATGTATATTAAAGTTTTTTCTTCTCTTTAACGCTGTCAAAGGGATTATATTTATTACTATCGTTCCCGTATATAACTAGAAAAACCACGCGTATAAACAAGTACTCAAAATTATTTTACAAATAATAAAAATAGACGAACCCTTGAATAACGTCGCCGATCAAACAAATAATAAGAAAATGAGAAACAAGCGGCCCAATTTGAATTATTATTATTATTATTATTTAAGAAAGTTGAGTGGTTACATTTTGATAGGATAATGGAGGTACAAATGAATTGAGTTGAACTAACAATTTATTTATGTTTAAGCTTTTTATGTTTGGTTTTGCTCCTTAAGAATTGTAAAACTGTTTGTGTGCGCGTGTTTGATTAATGTTTATAAACATTAAACATTAAATCGGCATATATATATAGAAAAATTCTATAATGTGCGACGAACACCGCTGAGTACCGCTAACGTTAAATACCGTTGAACACCATTAAATTAATTAATAAAGATTAAAAAATTTAATGACTCAACATACAATTAATAGTTATTTAAAAAAATCAATTGAATTGTTTTCCATATATATTAAAATTTTAAATTTCAATTTTAATAAAAATAAATTGCATATTTAGTACCTCACTTATTTTCGTATTTCTATTGTAGTACTCAAGCTAATTTTTTAGCAAAATAATATATAACATTACGTATTATTTCTATTTTAGTACCCTAGTTATTAATTTTTTTTGAAGACCAGAATGTGATACTGCCACATTTATAACCAACATTACTTTCACATCATGTAAAGCACAAATCAAATTACCACTTTATAATCTTAAGATTCTTCAAGCTTAAAGAAATCTAAGTCCACAAAAAGAAATTAGAGAAATAATCCAAGCAGACTATCGTAATTCGTAATTGATAAGTCTTACAACCCAAACTTCATATTCTTATGACAAGTAATCTAACCTTAGTCGAATAGACTGAATCTCATATTGTCATCAGACTCTTTTTCGGGCTCTGCTTTTTTCTCCTTCACCGCAACAGCGACAGCAGGAGCTGCACCTGCTTCAGCATCAACATGGGCAACAACAACTGCAAACTTACTTGGATCCGCAAGGTGCTCTTTTACTTTATCAGCCTGAGGGAAAGAATACTCCTTTGCAACTGTAACAGACAACACATTCTTGTATCCTGATGTTAAAAATAAACAAAAGTATTAACGTTGATAATTTTAATTCTTAAATTTTATACAATTTATTAATTTAGTCCAAAATATTATCATACCATTTTTAATTCTTGGATTAAAATATAAATTTATTGTTTATTTTTTTTCATTCGAAGTATGAAAAACTAGGTATTGAACATCTTATTCATTGTCACTACAGTTTTCTGCAAATTTTCATCGATTACTTTTTTTAATTCTTCTAAAAATAATATCAACTTTAATAACAAAAAAATAAAGTATGAAAAGGTACAAATCAATTAAAATTTACAAGAGCAAGAAGCGCAATCATAGCCGATTCTTATTATATATTTTTAAAATACTAATTATTTGTCATTTTTAATTTCGTCGATTTTTAAATGGCAATTTGTGTGGAAGTTTGAATTTAATGAGTTTTTTTTTTTGTGTTTTGATTGTATTTGTTTCTATTGAATCATGTGTAAAGATCTCCATTATATATTTTTAAAATACTAATTATCTATTCAACATAGATAGGTTTCGTCTGTTTTGGCTTTGATGCATATACTTTTGTTTGGTTGCAGAATATAGCTACAGAAGCACTGAGATATAGGGTTGGTAAAGTTTTTAATGTTCACTTGACTGCAATGCACCGAGTGGGCAGTGAGGGGAACAATGCCAATTCTAACCGACCACGTAAAGGTGAAGTAGTTTATGTTTTGTTGTTGTTAATGTTGTATTTTCCTCCAATTCGTTCATCACTTTCCCTCTTTTAATCCAAAAATTAAAAATAATGTTTAAATTGATAATATTTTGAACTAATTTAATAGATTGTATAAGTTTTAGGGACTAAAATTGTTATTTTATCAAGCAACGTCAATGTTTCCGTTTATTTTTCAACATTCAGACTACTAAAATAGAAACAATACGTAACGTTAGGTATCATTTTATTTTTTAAAATAATTATTTTATTTTTAAAAATAATTATTAATTGTATGTTGAGTCCTTAAAATTTTTAATCTTTATTAATTAATTTAATGGTGTGCAGCGTTAGTGGTGTTTAACGGTGTTTGTCGCACGTGGTAGACCCGTCCTATATATATATATATTTATTTAAATATGCTAGTGTGATTAGCAGATAGTATCTGTTCAATTTTTTAGCTCTTTAATAACGCATACATACCGTGCACACATGATACTCGAACCCAGGTCACCTAGATGAAATACATCATCTTTTACTACTAGGACCCCTCCACTGGTTCGGCATTTACATAATATTAAATGAACACATTCATGAATATATTTATAAAAATATAATTGTATATGTTTATGGAATAATTTTAAATATGTTCATGAATGGTAAATAAATTAAGCAAACACATTCGGCCGCTTGGTCAAACTGCTCATCTTTGTTCCCTTATATTCCTTTAGATCATGAGTTCTAAACCCACTAGAAACACCCCATTCCTCCCCTCTAAAGTCTCTCATTCTCCTCCACTCTAAGTAGGACTAAGATTATAATTAAGAATTGTCAAAAAAAATGTAAATAAATTAACCGTAAATAAACATGTTTTTATTTTTAGATATAAAAATTAAATATAAATATAAATATAAATAATTATATTAATAAACCAATAAGGGTTGAGTGGCGAGACAATTTGCTCATTTAAGTGGAGAATTCGAATTTGAACTTTGAAGACAATATTGTTGAAAGAGAAAGTCACACATCGTGAACATTAGCCATAAAATGAATATATATTATACTAATTAATATATATATATATATATATAATAAACATACATTCTTTTTTATATCTCTCTTACATGAAAAGATATCAACCTTTTATAAATGAATTTGTCAAAGAGTTTGTAAATAAATTAATAAACAAATTTTGTGTATGAATATAAATAAACTGAACATATCTGTTTAGTTATTTATTTAATAAAAAATATAATATTTATTTATACTCGTTTGTTTTGTTCAATAGATAAACTATATACAAATAGTTGATGAAAAATTCCTGGAGAATGAAGTGGTTATTACCACTGCGACAGAATCTACTCCTATTAAGATATTGTTTTTTTGCCAGGCATCTCTCACCGTCTTCTGTTGTAACTATTTCTATTTCTATATTCAAATAATTTGTTTTACTTCCTACCCCCTTCATGGAAAATGACAAACATACATTGTCAAACGTTCCGCGTATATCTCTAAAAAAAATTGTTAGGTAAAACAATAATTAAAAGTTGCTGATAGAACATTAGTTTTATTGTAATAACATTCTGAAAATCATTACTGTAAATATCACATTATAGTATTTAATAAAGAGGAAGATGAGATGATCAGGGCCCTTCCGGAATTGGAAGGCTCTGGAAATGGTCCACTGATATTGAGACATGTGTCAAAGATCCAGCTAGCTGTGATGGTGACGGGCACCACGTGGGGACATGAACACAAACCCCTTAGGCCTGGGCCTTTCCTCCTTTGGCGGTAATCGTGTGAGATTGAACCAAAAGTTTGCGGTCCAATGCTGCGGTAGGAATGTACATTTCGAATATGATTTGATTTGATCTGATTTAAAAATTTTAAATTAATAATTTAACAATATGTATTTAATCTAAAAAAGTTAGATATCTGATTTTAAAATTTTTAAATCGGATATTCAGATATTCGAATATCCGAATTTATGACTTGATTTAAGTATTTTTTTTAATTTAGCTATCCTATCCATGATAATTTTGAGTTTTCGAATATAACAATCAACAAATTATTGATTATAACAAAATTTGTATTCATGTAAATTTTAATTCTTCATATATAGCAAGTAAAAAATATGAAATATAACAAGATTCATATCTATAAAAAATTGAATTTTCGAATTTCGGATAATCGGATATCCGATCTGAATGTGGAATAACTATCCATATTCGATCCAAAATTTTTAAATAATTAATCCAAATTATCTGAAAAATAAAAATAAATTAGTTCTCTAAAATTTTAAATTAAATCAACGGATAAACGGATCATATTAATTAGATCGAGTTTTTTTACACAGACCCCCTGGCGCAGAGGTTCCACTTCGGCAAACAATTTTGCTCGTTTGGGTAGACTATGTCCGCTGTAACCGACAATAGGTGGGGCCAGCGAATCCGTTGAGTGTCCAAACCCAGATGGAGATTGGGATTTTGGGACCGCGAAGTGGGAGTCGGATATTCTAAGAATTCATCTCTTACATCAGCTATGCCTATTGAGCTGGATGCCACTGCCTTTTACTCCGTCATTTTCCTTTTTGGATATTGAAATTAGATTACATTTTTCTTTTCTTTTTCCAAGGATTCCTTGCCATATGTGTAACAAGGACGAATGGTTGAAATTACTAAATTATTTAATCAATGGATTAGTTTAAGTGATAAATGATTGAAATTATTTAATTAACGGGTTGGTTTAAGTGATAAATAGTTTAGTATCACTTTTAATAAAAAAATAGTTTGGTATTACTTAAACAATCTTGAACTCGAGGCCATATGTATATAAAAAAATTTCGATGGGAAACTCACCTATTAAAACTAGATATAGGACTCAGGTCAGTATAAATTAGTTAAGGCAAAACCTTGAGGATTCGGGAAGACAACCAACAAAATTATTAAATTATTTACTTTAAAAAGGCTAAAATTTAAACTTTAAACTTATAAGAATGTTAGAAGAAAAACGTTGAATCAAAACCCAAAGGCAGTCAACCACCATGGAAAAGGAAAGGACAGCCATTCATCGACCTCGACTCGGCGTACAAGTGAGAGGCGGCTAAAATTCAGATAAGCGTGGAAAATATTGTTTTTTTAAAAAATTGTATCACGCGGCCAAGGTGTTTGTGAAAATGTCCGAGTGGATCAGTTTCAATTCTTCGCGTGCGATAGGCTCTATGAGTGGTGGGGGTAATCGTCCAATGGTGTGGACTCTCTTTGTCAAGAACATCTTCGGTCGATTACACTGCCAAGGTTTATGACAGCCTTTTGATCGTCATAGGGAGGTCCTGGATGTGTTTATTTTGTTAAGGCGAATGAGAGATGGAGCGCGCTTTGGATTTGTCCATATAGCTAACCGTGTGGATGCATTGTGTGCCACGGAGAGGTTAAAGATGTTGATAAGATTGGGATTCTTCAGTGTTTGTGCTATGGCGTGGTGCGAGTCACGCTGAAATTGCGACTTTGGCTCATGAGTTAAAGGAGGCCGAATTAGTTGAGTTTTCATTGATGTGAATTACCGGGTCAAGGATTTTATTGATGTTCACTAGCAAGGATAAGCGTCGAATTGTACTTGAGAACAAAGCTTTGGATAAATAATTTTCTAAGGTCAAAAATTTGCAGTCTATAACTGATAGGGGAAATCGTCAGGTTTGGTTGTCGATTAGTGGTTTGCCAATGCATGTGTGGTCGCGTGAGACATTTGTTATTATATATTTAAGGTGGGGTGTGTTGATTAGATGTGAAGCTTCAAATTTGGAACCGAATTTCTTTGAAAGGGGACATATTCTGATTGAAACGGATCAAATGGAACGTATTGAGGAGGTACTTCAGTTAGAATTAGAGGAATTATCGTTTCAGGTTCGTGTGGTAGAATTTGAGCCGTTAATGGAGTCTCAACTTTGCTCCAATTGTGAATTGCTTGCTGGTTTGAGGATGATTCTGAGGAGGAGGATTCGAAGTCTGAAGATATTAAAAGGGATCCAGTGGAGCAAAATTGTGATGACGATGTAGACCAGAACAAACATAGGCTTTTGAGTGAGGAAAATGTTGATACGGGGAGTCTCTAGCGTGGCATTCGAATGCAGTATAAAATGAGTACCAACATTTAGATAACCAGGTTGTTGAAGCTCCTACGAGTTCAGGCGATTGCATGACAGATGAAGAGGTGGGTTTGGTGCCGAGAGTAGACTATGCTCAAGTTGTGGACATACGGGAAGTGTTGAATGATTTAACGTTGGTGGACTATCCAGTGAACTTTGAATATGTGCCATTAAAGGCCGATAAACTTGAGCCAAAAGACGTGAGATATGTGGTTCCTGTAGAGCCTATAGTTGAGGTATCTCGTCTTAATTCTGACAATGATAGGAAATTATTGGATTTGATATTGCCAGCAGATCGTGAGTCCAGAAAAATAATTTGGTTTTGGTAGGAAAAAATAAGGGAATAAACCTGTGAAAGAGTTGGGTGGTAAGTCTGAGTGTGTTGATCGACAACAAGCATTACTAAGGGAGGCCCGAGCGACAGTTGAATTAGGTAAGTTATTAGGGACGTCGACAATTGATAATGAAGAGGCTATAGTCAAGGATATTGGTAAAGGGGATCTCGAATAGTAGTTTGGGAATAAGAAGGTGACGTGGTAGAGCTTTGAAGGGTTTGAGACCGTTGACGATAAATAGAGCAGATTGTAAATTGTTGTGACAACATCAAAGTGAGGTGAATTTTTTCAAGAAATAAATTGGAGGACATTTCAGAGGCGATTGCTCGTAGGTTATGGCATTCAGATGGCTTAGATTGGTTGTTTGCATCAGTCGTTAGTTGATCGAAGAGTGTGGTGGTGGTTAAAGTGAAAATTCGATTTCAAATGGAATATTCGATTATGAATGTTAATTGAGTGGTGATTTGGGGTAATTGGGTCAAGGAGGCATGGCGTGGTGGTTTGGTGTGCGTATATGCTCCGCGCATGATAGTTGGGCAGCTGGTGTTGTGGAGTGGTGGGGTTGGTATTATAGTTGTATGGAAAAATAATGGTTCGTTGCTTAACATGTTTTGGGTATTGCCTTTAAAGAGATGTGTTGGGGTCTGAGCAGGCTCATGGGTATTTATTTTCTTTGTTTGTTTATTTGCGTATTGGGTGTAGTTTCCGTTCATTATTCGTGTTACGACCTTTTCTTTATTATCGCGTGTACTTTTTTTTCTATAAGTAGAGTTATGGAGGTTTTTAACGAGACCCTCAATAATTTCTTCATGAATATAATCCTATTTGTATTGATAAAAAAAATTATAGCTCTAATTCTATTTCCAGTCTCTAAATTCTTCATCCATTTAAAATTTAGTCTATCTAATTTCACAAATTTAATCTTTCTGTTATTTAAATTTGAAAATTAAAGTTTAAATAATAACATCGATATAAAATTTATATTAAATTGAATCATATGACATTTTACGATTTAAATTCACTCGCATGTTTTGATTTAAATTTGCACAAAAATCATATAAATATTACTGACCCAATATCCATTTAGAAATCTATTCGGAAAATCTCCTAAGGGCATAATAGACCAAAAAGTATTAAATAGCCTATAAAATTTTAGGGTAAAGTACGAAAATGGTTACTAAACTATCTTTAAAATACAAAATAGTCGTCAAACTTTCAAAAATTACAAAATTGGCATCAAACTTTAGTTTTTGTTATAAAATGGTCACTAAGCCGTTAACTGTTGTTAATTGGGTGACATGACAGGTACAAAAATTTGAATAATAGAACATTTAATCCTCCATATTGACACATTCAATCAATTTAGAGATCAATAATGAGGGTTAAATATTGAGATCAATTTAGAGATCAATCAATTTATTCCTAATTTAACCCTCATTATTGATCTCTAAATTGATTGGATGTGTAAATATTGAGGATTAAATATGTTACTATACAAATTTTCGTAACTTCCACATCTCCTAGTTAACGACAGTTAACGGCTCAGTGACCATTTTGTAATAAAAACTAAAGTTTAATGCCTATGTTGTAATTTTTGAAAGTTTGGTGACCATTTTATATTTTTAAGGATAGTTTAGTGACTATTTGTGTACTTTACCCTAAAATTTAAAATTCTCCTTTGTTTTTTTGGGTTACCCTCAAGGTTCCACAAGGCTTTGCCCTAAGTAATCCGAATCGACATGCGTTACACACCTGGTTTTGTGGGTAAGTCTTTCGACAAAGAGTTACTGCATACAAAAGACCTTGAACTCGAGACCTACTTAAACTATATCAAGCTAGTTATTACTTGGACCAACCTCATTGATTAATTCTCTTCGTCATCCTCTTAAAACAAGAGTACTTTAATAAACTATTCTGCATTCATATCTTTTCATCTTGAAAGTGATATAACCTTATTTTTTTATTGTTTTAATGTGAAACAACTAATAATTTGTAAAAATTTTAAAAGGTAAACTATAGCATTATTCGTTAAATTATAAAAAATATTATTTTGGTAACTGAAAATTTTAAAATTTATTAAAATATTCATTAAATTTATTAAACTATTACAAAATTATGAAATGATGCAACAACTCGACTATTTAATGACTAGTTTGTGATAACTTGATAAATTTAATTATTATTTTTTAACATTTTGAAAGTCTAATGACCAAAATGATATTTTTTATAATTTATTAAAAGAATATGTTATGGTCGAGTGAGGTGAGCAAAAAATCCTACCTGTACCAATCCCTAAAAAGGACGTAATTTCGCTTGTGTGGTAATAAATGTGTTACTGAAAGGGCGAGCTTTCACCTACATGGTATGATCTTGGAAAGAGCAGCTGAAGGAGCACGCTTTAGTCATGATTAAAGAAAGTTGACACGATTTAGAAGCAGAATGTAAAAAAATTAAAAGTAATGAAAAAAATAATAGAAATTTATTTAAAAAGATAACACGTGTGGTATGTAGCGAGAACACTTGTTACCACAAAACAAGCCAAGTGACAGTGACAATGACAATGTGTGTGTATGAGGTTTGTCTCCATTCACTCAATAGATGTAGCCTTTTGATGAACTTTATAATTTAAAGATTGAAAATAAATATTCCGACCATAAAAGATCTCTTATTTGATGAACCTTCCGTTATTCAGATGTTCGGCATCGTTTCTCCGTCAAAGAATCATCTATTGTTTGGTTCTATTCTAGGACTGTGTTGCTCGTTTCTATCCAGGGCCTCGATTTGCCTTACTATTTTCTGGACCTTTTAACCCTGCTAGATTGTAAGGATTGTTTGATTTTTATGGAACTTTACCTTTAATAAAAAAAATTTGAGGGAAAAAAGAAACGCAAGTAATCAATTTTTTTTTTCAATGTTCCTCTAGTTTAGGCCAGACGTATCTTGAAAGAGTTGGCCAATGAGCCTACAAAATTGTGGATGCACTCTCACGTTACTTCTTAAGTAAATTACGAAAATACCCTAGTCAGCTTATGTGCTTGGTCTCATTGGTTCACAGTCAGACCCTACGTTCGCACAACAGTTAACACTAACACGAGATTTGAATCTGTTCTTCTTTATTCTATTTCCAGGATCACTGTCATTTATTTTACTTTTAGGAGTAAAATTCCAAATAATAATAAAAGGAATAATTATTTTTAGAGAAGTTGCAAATAATAGTTAAAGTATTCACTTATGCATTAGAACTTTTAATTTTTTTCAAACCGAAATTGAGATGCCGCTCTATACATTTCCAGAAATGAATAAGATGCAGTAATTCAGATAAATCTGAAACTTAATCAAATTAAATAATATATTATTTTTAAAAAGTGTAATTAAATTTCAATATTTGTAATTCTTTGCGTTGTCTAGGAGGGATGTGCCAAACACTAAAAAATTATTCTTAAGCCATAGTTCTAATTTTTAAATCTTAAACTCTAAAAAATATATCATACACCCAATATTTTAAACTTTAACTGTAAATCATAACTTTAAACTTTAATCTTAAACTTCAAACTTAATTTTTTTTAATGATAGAGTATATATAAGAGCAAAAAAAAGATTAGACGATTTTTACTCGATTAAGAATTCTGTGGGCGAAAATTGTCTGCACAATAATGTCCAATGGTTGTTGGTGGATTCTCTGTTAATATCTTTATCTTACCATGTACTATGTATAAAAGGACAAAAAATCGAATGGCATATATAATGTACATACGTCTTTCTTGTCTCTATCCTCTTTCAATTCCTCTATATAAGCCAATCCCTCTCCCTCCACCAGCCACTCAGATCGCCAAAAACCTAACCTCGCATTGTATCGTACTATAAACAAGCATTGAAGATTAGCACAGCTCCAAAGTAGATCAGAGTCCCCCACAGAAGAAATGGCCGTAACTCTTGCATATGCAATCATCTTCCTTTTAACTCTAGTCTGGTATAGAAGGCAAAAGAAAAAACCCCGTGGAAAAGCTGAGACCGAGCTTCCTCCTGGATCAATGGGATGGCCTTATATAGGAGAAACTCTCCAACTCTATTCTCAGGACCCCAATGTGTTTTTTGCTTCCAGACAGAAAAGGTTTCCGAACCCTCTTCGTCTTGATGCCTTTCCTTTCCTTGTTTTCTGTGTTTTTTTCGCTCAACTTCATTACGTGGTGGTGGTTCAGGTATGGAGAGATTTTCAAAACGCATATATTAGGCTGCCCTTCCGTCATGCTGGCTAGCCCCGAGGCTGCTCGGTTTGTGTTAGTAACAAAAGCTCACTTGTTTAAGCCCACGTACCCCAGCAGCAAGGAGCGCCTCGTGGGTCCAGCGGCCTTGTTTTTTCACCAAGGAGACTACCACACTCGTCTCAGGAAGCTGGTTCAGGCCTCATTGTCTATCGAGGCTATTCGGAATTTGGTGCCGGATATCGATGCACTTGTAGCCTCTACCATGGATTCTTGGCATGGGGGGCATGTCGTTAACACCTTTCATGAAATGAAAAAGGTTTGTTCGGTTCAATGTCGTCGTCAAACAAATGATTGGGGTTGATATTTTTTTATACTTGTTTCTCCCACTTTAACAAGTACCAGGAAGTGGGACAACAGTTTTTTTTTCTATTAAAATATACAGTGTTCAAAAGTTTTGTTCATATTCTTTGTCTCCAAATAATTGCAGATTTCTTTCGAAGTTGGTATACTAATGATTTTTGGCCGTCTGGAGATTCGATATACAGAGGAGCTTAAGAAGAACTACTCCATAGTCGACAAAGGCTACAATTCCTTCCCTACAAACATCCCTGGAACTCCATACAGAAAGGCATTACAGGTATTAAGCAATCCCATCTCTGTTATTTGACTTGACTCCTCGAATTCTTTCATATTTCCTGTAATTAAAATGAATTAATTCCCTGCAGGCAAGGAAGAGGCTAAGCAAGATATTGAGTGATATCATAAGTGAAAGGAAGGAGAAGAAGTTGCTCGAAAAGGATCTGGTTGGCTGTCTATTGAATTCCAAGGATGAAAAAGGTGAAGTCTTAACCGATGATCAAATCGCTGATAACATCATCGGAACTCTTTTCGCTGCTCAGGACACCACAGCTAGTGTTATGACATGGATTGTCAAGTACCTCCATGACAATCCGAAACTTCTGGAGCATCTCAAGGTAGGGCCTGGAACAATCCAAATTAACCATTCTTTTTAATTCTTTGGGGTGTCTAGAACGGTCTCTCTTTCTGTATGAACACTATACTCTCATTTATTGATTGTCTTAATAAAACTAACGAGTGAGTCTGTATTTGTAGGCTGAACACAAGACAATTAAAAGATTGATTGAAGAAAGCAATCAGCCACTGAGTTGGTCACACACAAGGAATATGCCAATTACTTACAAGGTGACTGGGAACCGTCAATCATAATGATTTAGACAATGACCCTAAGTTGGATTTGGATACCTGTCAGTCTTGGCTAACAGTGGAAAGCATTTGACTTGGTCAGGTTATATTAGAGACACTGAGAATGGCAAGCATCATATCCTTCACTTTTAGAGAAGCAGTTGCTGATGTGGAATACAAAGGTAAGAATAAATCAATTCATGTCCAAAAAAAGCTGCACATAAAATGGCATATAAAGCATTTGCTAATTCTAAAACTGCCAACAGGTTACCTTATTCCGAAAGGTTGGAAAGTGATGCCTCTGTTCAGAAACATTCACCACAATCCTGAATTTTTCACTGATCCCCAGAAATTCGATCCTTCAAGGTTTGAGGTATGAACAGACACTAAAGTGTTTTCGAGCGTTTGGATATTCTTTTGGTTGTAGTACATTAGATGAGTTCTTCTCATTGTTTGTTGTAGGTTGCCCCAAAACCCAACACTTTCATGCCATTTGGCAGTGGAGTGCATGCCTGTCCTGGAAATGAGCTTGCAAAGTTGGAGATGCTTATAGTGACCCACCACTTGGTTTCCAACTTCAGGTATGTTGTTTGAAAAATAAAAGTGCAAATAATATGTAATGAACTTATCATAAAATCTTAATCATTTTTAAGGGAATGTTCTACTATGATTGTTTTTAGACAACCCTTCAATGATATTCCTGTTCATGTTAGTGGCTATATGAAATAAGGTGACTAAATTCATAAAAAATGATGGAAAAGGACAACGAGAAATCGAATTATATATCTTTGGTGTTGGAAGAGGACTTGTTTGCGAATAATAACTGCTGACAGTAACATTTTTGTTGGGTTTTGCAGATGGGAAGTGGTAGGATCCGAAAGTGGGATTCAGTATGGTCCATTTCCAGTTCCTGTGCAAGGACTCCCCACCAGATTTTGGAAAGAATCTACAACATAGATAAGGAAGGCATGGATGATGGGGCATGGGCGTGGATTATAACAACAGCAGTAATGCAATCCTCCCCTACAGTAAAAAACTTTCAACTGGACAATTTCCAGTTTTACCTTCTAATTTAATAGCAAATCCCCTTACAAGCTCTTCTGGGGATAGCAAGTTGTTTTTCCCATCCATCTCAGTTTTAAGTTCATTCTCATGGTCATTCAAAGCCTTTATTTTTTCTCCCTTCTCTTTTAGCCGCAAGCAGTTTGTAGCTCCAAAATTGATATTTATGATAATCGAAAGGCTTCCATTAGCAAACAAGTAGTATTCCAAGTTTCACATTTATCTGCAAATCATTTTCAGAAAGGAGTAAACATCATGCTTTAGTATTCATAGCTTGCCGTTTTCCATAAATCATGGCCACACCTATGATGTACCCTTGGAGCTCTCTGCCAGGGGCTGCAAGGAAGACACATGTCGAACAATCATTGGCTAAGATGGAATAGATGATGCCTCCAGCAGGTTAGCACCCTGTGAAGGACATTCAAGCTTGCAGACCACAGTTTGTGATGTCTTCCCTTATGGACCCTACTAATCAGATGTGGATACCAGAGCTTGGTAGCCTTGATTCTATTGCCATTTTAATCATTACCAGGCAGCACCAACTCTGGTTGGCAATGATATTTTTAAGCATAGTTTACTGATGTGGGGAACACATTTACCATAACCCTGCTTAGTCAATCAAGTTCACGTGTCGCCCGCTGGCCTGTTTTCTTTTCTTTCACGCCTTCGGATCTCGCATAAGAAGGTGAACAAAAGTTATCTACAGAGCAATATATATTCAATCCTATTTAGCCACTCTTTCAATTGTTGCCATGGGAAAATCTTATCATCATGCACTGGCGTGGTCATTGGCCAGGGAATATATGATTCATATATGTTGTTCCCCTCATTAGAATCGTGTCACATTCCTGGTCATATAATTCTAGATATGCCATATCTAGAGTTTGACTTGAGAGATTCACTGATTTTTACAAAATCCACATCTAAAAGGCTTATTCTTCAGCAGATATATCCAAAGCATAGAACTCAATAGACAGCTGAAAATGAACAAGCAGACAAGACCATCGATCATATCGCGCGAAACAATGGAGTAAAATGTAAACGCTTTCACTTTCTAAGTACATCCTGTAAATAATTATTACAGTAGTAATATGTTCTATGCTAGATAATCTGGTCCCGTCTATTCCAAGTATCTTATTGATTATTTTACTGCAAAAGCAAAGTTTGAAATATTGCCACCTTTGCCTAGGCATCTTGATTTGTCGACCGCTTCATAATTCTCTCCTTGTCTCTAGTTGGAAATGCTGCCAAGAGAACTCCATTTTTATATAAGTGGAAAAGAGGCATTGCCTGCTATAATTTTGATTCATCTTAATATACAGTGGCACATAACAATCATCTTTGTACATTAGGATGTATCCACAAATCCTATCCTATTTTTTTAAGAGAAAATTTTCAATACACAGTATGTATAACATTTTAGTTTTAGGGGTTAGGGTTTTAGTTTAGGGTTTAGAGTTTAGGGGTACAGGGTTTAGAGTTTAGAATTTAAGGTTAGTGTTTAAAATTTAGGATTTCGGGTTTAGTTTTTTAGGGTTTAGGTTTAATTTTGATTTATAGTAGAAATAAGCAGGCTTGTGTAAAATTTATTTTATAAAGCCTGTGTATCAAATTTAAACTTTTTTTTAATTGATGCAAAAGTTTTCTTTTCATAGTGGTTTCTTATTAGCAACTTGATTTAAAGTAGACCTCCTGACAAATCAAAATTGTCATGATGCTCAAATTTTCATAAAAAACTTGATTCATCTTCAGATTGTTCAAATATAGATTACCCTGATTCTGTCTTTCAGCAACTTCAGATTGTTCATCATACTCATCAAATACCTGCAGAAGAAAATATATAACAAGTAAGAGCTCATGTTTCATCACTCCTGCTCTTTATTCTTACACGGCAGCCCTGAATTAGAACATGGGATAGATGCATCAACATACTTTGTTCAAAGTTCGGGTTGTGTGAAAGATACTCACATTATGTTTCAAGAAGATCACGTCACCATCTTCCTCACCGGCACCCTTGCATAATTCTGATACACCTTGCTCTATGTACTTACACAGCTTCCGCAAGAAGTACGATAAAAATCAACTACAACTACAGAATTTCAGTTTTGAATTCTCTAAAACAGTCCACAGGGAAGAGATTGTCGTCTTCGTCGGACAATTCCCCTTGATTTTCATCAGCCACATCTTTTCTGCATCTCTGTTGTAATGCGGGGCTAATTTCTAAAGAGTCCAAGCCGCGTTTATAGTTATAGATTGTATTTTGGCCCTCAAATGACAAAAATTTACATGACTTGGATGATTACATAAGCTGGGGAGGGTACAGGCAATTCTATAATTGAGTTGTCCATAAAGATTTTTTTTTCCTCAAAAAGAAAGCAGCATTACTGTAGAGAATGTTCTGCTTTTGCATCACTGTCCGGGGCAATCTCCACCATAAAAATATAAATGAAACCACACAAAATGTATGAATATAGAGGATGAGCTTCAGATTATCTTTCAAGCATCGTTTGTTCCTTCAATGGTAAAAACTCAGACTGCCAACCACTAGTCCCTATAAATCTGTTGAACAAAAAAAAACAGTTCTATAAATCTATATTAACACCAACAAATAAACACCAGAATTTTCTCCAAGATAAAAAGTTGTGCTCTTTTTCTAAAGAAATAACCCTGCATGAGTATTTTTCCAAGTCGGTATATATTCATATTCACAAGTTATCAGAAATTGTATCAATGACACTGTTTACATATCTTTTTCTTCTACAATCTGAACTAAATAAAGCAATATTCTGCTCCATTTACACCCCAATTTTCTGATCTCCCTTCTGTTTTATTCTTCCCAGTAGGCCATGAAACCCATAGTTATTATTGAAGTCCTTTTTGTTTATGCTAAGCAAAAGCATCCTAAAACTTATGGATCCACTGATACAGGGCAAAATATTTTCAGTTTATAGTTCATCAAATACTCTTCAGTTCTCGAATATTTGCTAGAAACATAAACAACAGGGAAACAGGTTTCGACAAGAACAGCAAACTAAATTAAGAAACTGGGTATTAAAACTGCACGTCTTTGCAAAGGAGTCTGTTTTTCATATTACCTGGGGGCAGTTGAGAGTTGAGACACAAGAGAAGTGGACACACCACCACCATAGCCGCTTTTCAAGATCCAGACACTATCCAAATATCCTTATTATTTGTCCATGTGAAACATCATTTTGTCCCAAATCCAATCCCAGGATATTTATGCTAACAAAATCAAACCGAATTAACATGTAAACAGTTTCCGGTCCTCCAATTAAATTGGAATCGTCTTATTATTGCTTGAATTGCACGATTATGCTTGATCTTACAAAGTGCACAACTAAAACATCTAATTAGTAGATGAAAATTTTACAACGGATGACGCACACCACTTCACATCACTAACGTTATACACAGCTGCACACTTTTAAAAATTTTAAACTATTATTAAAATCATAAGAAACTCAACTGGTAATTAGACATTTTTTTAATATAATTTTTACTCTTAATATAAAATATAAAATATTATCTTCTCTCACAAACCCTAAACTCTATAAACATAATATTTTGCGGCAGCAGTCGCCGTAGGAGTTTACAGTCGTCGTCCACCTTTTGTTGTCGGTGATATTGTCATCTCAACCATCTTTCACGCTCGACGCCAACGAACGTCACCGCTCTTCCCAGATCGTGCACCTGCAATTGCTGTTTGCTGGGCATGACGGCGCGGCGCAAATTGGGAGCAAAGACGCGTGACTGGAAGTTCGACGGTGTTGGGATTGACAGCGTCGAAGGGACAGTTCTGAAAAGGGGTCCCGTCGAAAGCGGTGGCGGCCGCGGCGGCAGACAGTTGTGGAGGAAGAAGATTAGGTTGTTTAAAGTTTTTAGGTTAGGGTTTATAAAATAAAATAATATTAATATGTAATTTTATTAATATTAAAGAACATAAAATAGTTAAGTTGTTTAAAATATGTGTAATTATTTGTTGAGTCCTCTGTAATTTTAATAATAATTTAAAAATTATTAAATATTTAATAGTATGTGTATAACGTTATTAATATATAATGAGTAGATAATAAGTAAAATGAGGTCTCGAATGAGAAAATAATTTTGGGTTAGCCCATTCATCATAAAATATTAAAACCCAAATCCTGAAGTCTCGGAAGCCACCTTCCAGAAAGAAAAAAAAAATGAAAAGGCAAGCAACTCTGAACCGACCCCCAAATTTTTTTATTGGAAACAACGTGTCAGGTTTGATCATATTGCCTGCAAAACAGAGTCCTATTGCAAAGAAAAATAATTTTTCAACCCAAAGCCAGTATCCAGTTTCTTCTTCTTTGGTTTCTCTTACTTTGGTGTAATAATGGCGAATACTGAGTTGAAATCCGATAATTTGTTTGAGATGATGAAGGGTCACTTGGCTAGTGATGCTGGTAAAGAGCTCACCAAGAAGATCGGCCTCGTTTACCAAATCAATATTGCCCCAAGGTCCATCCTTTATGCATTTTCACCTCTTTTCCCCCTCTAAATTTTAATTTGATTTAAATGCTTAATTTAATTTCTGGGTTTTGTTTATGACTTGTAGAAAATTGGAATTGATGAGGTTTCTTACGTTGTTGATCTGAAGAAAGGAGAAGTTACCAAAGGTTAGCCTATCCTATCTTTATTGATTCAATTTTATTCTTTTCATTTTGCTTTTGTTTTGTCTTGGTTGGATTTCTTTATGACTTTATGTTGCTCTGCCACTGCCCCTTGATAAAATTGTAGCTATCTAAAGTCTGAACTGTTATGATGGAATAGAGTTTGAAGTTTGTATCTTTTGCATTATATAATCTGGAGAAGATTTTGCTACACTTTTATTGGAATTGAAATGCTTGCTTGCAGTTATTTGCCCTCTAGTCCATTGCTCTTTCCTAACTATAATACAAGATTTGTAGCCAAGGCTTTTTTTCTGTCATTTTTATGTCTGTCTACCATCTGTATTTGGTTATTAACCTCTCCCTTTCTATGACAATGGAGTGGAGGCAGACCCCATTTCATTAATTCATAGATTCACCATTTTATTTATTTATTGGCATGGTAAAAAGGTCTATTGTTTTTTTCTTAGCCTGAACTGTTTCCCATTATTAGTTTTCCAAAGGGTGGAGTTACCTAACTCTCTTTAACATATGTGCTCTTAAGTTACGTTAAAGATAAGATTTTGTCTGTTTTAGTATGTTTTTTACCATATGAGATTGGTGACATGACTGTTCTATTTGTTATGGTCAGTGTTTATCTCTGTGACTTGCTCTTGGAGATTCAAGTACGATTTCATAGATATATACAATCAAGTCTCCCTTCCCTTTTCATAAATAAAATGCTACATCTTTTTCAGTATAAAGATGTTCATTATCCTATCACTCTGAAATGTAGGTAAATATGAAGGGGGAAAGCCCGATGCTATTTTTTCCTTTAAGGATGATGATTTCATAAAGGTCGCCACTGGAAAGATGAATCCCCAGATTGCTTTTATGAGGTACAATTCTCTAATTTCTTTATCTTTTCCCTCTAATTTTATTGATTTCTTTTGTCTTGGAGGATGGCTGGTTTCCAATGTCGAGGATCTCCTTTATTAATACAATGATATGATGCAGGGGTGCAATGAAGATAAGGGAGCTTGAGTGCAGCTCAGAAATTCACTCCTGACATTTTCCCAAAGCCTGCAAAGATGTGAGCAGAAATGCTTGTGTTATGTATTAGTTCTCTGTTTGTTGCCATCTGTTTTCTTTGATAGCACACTTTCACTTGATCACTGCTTTGTATACGAGATTACCAGATAGTAAGGCATATAATCTGTAAGGATTTCGACTATCGAACTACTTCAATATGTTCCTTTTGTTTCAAGTAAATCTATATGCTTTGTTGGATCCACAATTGCCATTTTGCTCAGTTCACTATGTGTGATTAGATGCTGCTTTTGTTTTTCATTTTTTGTTCCCTTGGTTTTTAAAACTATGTGTTGTTCCCATTGATTTTTTTAGCCGCTTGGAGTTGCGAGGCGCCCTTTTCCCTAAAATTATAAATTTTATTTTGAAAAAAATAAATATTTAGATGTTAAAAGATAAAAATATTTTCTACTTAAATTTGTACTTGAGTCTCAAATTAAACAAAATGATATAAGAAAACAACCAAGCATAATTCAAATAAAAAAATAAAAAACAATCAAAATATCAAATCTAGTTCAAAGTTCAAACTTTAAATATAAATAAGCAACATGCACAAAGCCGCACTTAAACAATTATAACTTAAATACTAAAGGACTAATACTTTATTACTCCAAATCATGATTACCATTTTCTGTTTCAAAAAAAAATTACAGGGCCTTCTCAAATCTAAAGGTCAAGCCTTGAAAACATTTTATCAATGTTTTGAAACTGAGTTATTATCTAACCTTTCCCTTAACAAGGTGGCTTAAAAACATCAATGACATTGAATAAAGAATAAAAAACAGAGAGCTCTATCTTTTAGTGAGAAAAGAAGAGGAACTACTAAAAGTTACCAACATATTAGACAAGCGAGGTTGATTAGGTACCAACGGCAACAACAATTTACCCATCGTATAACATCAACCACATGCTTGGAGTATATTTACAACAGGGTTATTAATATCTTGAGACCTACCGGACCTTTGTCTAATAAAATTTTCCTATAGTTTACATGTTTGTTTATTTTTTTCCGGATATGTCTCGGTTTGTTTTAGCTAGTTAGTCAAATCATTTTAAGATATATTACGTAAATGATAGCTGGGATATTCTTAAATTGTTAATTGAGATAATGGTACAAATGCCTCTCGTACTTTGTCAAATTTGTCAATGTGGTGCCTAAAATTTGTAAACGTTCAATGTGCTTCCTATGCTTTGCTTTCGTCTTTTAGAGTGCCCCCTAAAACTAACGGCGTTAAATGATGACGTGCTAGAAATACGTGTCACTCTCTCAGGCTGCCATGTGGTGCTTTTCTAAAGAAAATAATGTAAGGACATAGTTACAATTTTACCTTTTAATTCTTATGACAAAAAGAAAAATGAAAGGACATTGTTACAATTTTACCATTGTTTCCTGTTTCCCCTTTCTCCTGTACTTTGTCGATTATCTTCTTCCTCATTCTCGGTAAAACACAAAAAACTTTGAAAGAAGGCTGAAATCTCCAAGGGAAAATGAATGGTTTCTCGTTACAGACTGAGGTTGCCATTCCTGGATTTTGGTTTCGAGTTAGTTTTTCTGTTACCTTTTTTGTGCACCAATAATCAAATGCTCTTAAAACCCTAGATTGGGTCCTTTGGAATTTATTCAAACATGGGGAAACCAAGCTCTTGGTGAGTAGGTTGTATTTTGTTCTTTTTCGGTGCAAATTTATAGTGTTTCTTCAATTTCACAGCTTCCATCTTATTTTTAAACACGCCTTTTTTTTAAACACGCCTCAGTGATAAGAGGGGCCGCCTTGAGCGTCTCACGTTCCCGGCAAAAACTTCTAGAAGAGCACGCCTCTTGCGTATCACTCCGCGTCAGCCCCTGAATGCGTTTGTTTCGACGGCTCGCCGCGCCTCGCGCCTTAGGCGTGCTTTTTAACATTAATATCGTTATCATTGATTTTTATTTTTGAAATGTAAGACGCTAGTTTTATTAAAAAGTATAGTTAAAATTATAATAAGGGTTTATAACATGAAATAAACTAAACATATAATTTGAATATTTTTCTATAGTCATAAGAGAACCATAGAAGAAAAAGGTTAAAAATCTAACTAAAAGGTTGAACAAGAGATAGTTACAAACAATATCATTAAACGGCGATGAAAGATAAAAACAATCAACACAAACATAGATGGGCTAAGAGGGAGGTTGGAGGGGCGGTCACTTCTACTTAAAATTTGAAATTCCTATATGATTTAAAAATTTTAGTATTTTTTATTGAAAATCTATTTTCACCCCTTAAAATTTTATAAGTTCACATCCTATAATTTTATAGGTTTTCCCCTAATATAAAACCATGTGTTCGTCCCTAAATACAAACATAAAAAAATGTATATAACGGTAAAAGTACGTTGACGAAACAGTTATTACCATAACTCAATTGTAAACAAAAAACAATGATTGTGAGCGCGTATTCAAATCCAGCTCGAAGAATTCAAATCAGAGAGGGTCTAACCCTAAAAAAATAAAATAAAAAAATCAAAACGACCATTAATAAAGACAAAAAAACGTATCGAAAGGTAAAAAAAAAACATAGCATAGGACAGAAAAAATATTTCATAAAATAGTGTTATTTTTATTAAAAACTAAATAAAAGAATAAAGATATGATATAATAAAACAAAGAAAAAAAGTATTAGCGATGATGCCGCTATCAAATAAAGATGAAAAAAATCTTTATTTTAGGCCAAAGAGAAAAGAGTTTGTTCCCATTGATTCTGTTGGCATATTTTGAAGTTTATTTATTATCTTTCTAGGACTGCATTTGTGTCCCGGTTGATGTCTGTAAAATTTAAATCCTTGAATGCCACAGGCACAGTTAACATTTTTCTGGCATAATGCTAAAATTTGTCTTTAACGCTACTTTAGGATTTATTTTTAGGGTTTAAATTTATTTTTATTAGAATATTATAAATCAAAATTAAATCTAAACCTTAAAAAAATAAACTCCAAACCCTAAACTTTAAACCCTAAACTCCAAACCCTAAACTTAAATTCTAAACCCTACAATTCAAACTCCTAAACTTTAAACCCTAAAGTAATCCCTACAGACTGTGTATTAAAAATTCTCATATTTTTATTAGGATGGCTGTTTTTGGACGGAAATCATTGGTATTTGATTGTTTACGTGGTAAAAAATGTTTTAATTTTTTTATTTATTAAATTTATATCAGTTAATTTTTATTAGATTAATATTATTCATGTTATCAATTTATTGGTTAAAAAGTGATTAAAATATAAATAAATGTGAGTCTAATAAATTATGAATTTTCACCTTTTTCTCTGTTTCTTCGCAAACTCAACATCACCATTGCTTATTTTTCCTTCCTAAACCAAAATGATTAAATGAAGCATAAAGCTGCTTAATGATAGCTATTAGCAATGATTGAAGGAATTTTTTTTAGCCGAGACAAAAGTATAGGAATAGGATGCAAATCAAAGTCTTTATTTTAGCATAGAAAATGACACTAAAAAAGGAATGATGATTTTTGTTCTTATCCAATAGACAATATCCATCCAAATATGTGCTTTAGTGTAAACACCCCCTGATTATTCTCAGCAAAGTCCAACATCTTTGACTGTTATACTTATATCCTGAGCTGTCCAACCAAATTAGAGGATAAGATTAAGAATGTCCATGGCAATTATTAATAAATATGACTTATTTGTGAATCCAGATTGAAGAAAATAAGGAACAGATATGTTTCTTGATTTTTTTTTTATTTGTGAATCTTAAACACTTCCCCTGATTATTCTCAGCAAAGTCCAACATCTTTGGCTGACTCGACCAAAAAATTATACTTATATCCTGAGCTGTCCAACCAAATTAGGGACCTAATTGGATAAGATTAAGAATGTCCAAGAACTAAATTATAAATAAAAATTTAATTTTAAGGACTTATTTAAAAATCCAGATTGAAAAAATAAGGAATTATAAATATGTTGATTGAATTTATTTTATTTCTGAATCTTTAGCTAAACCAGGCATTAAAAAGGAACCCGAATTTTTTATTAAAAAAAATCCTATCTGATTGGAAGCCTCGGGCAAAATATCATATCATCCTATTCAGCAGCATATCATCCATTCTCAAGAGGCTAAAGGAACCAACCAACATAAAAACAATGACATTTTTAAGTTTGCTTTGCTTTCTCTCTCTTTTCCTCTATATCTTTCCAGCTTTGTCATCTTCAAGCTTGCTATTTCAGGTATAGCTTGCACTCTGTTATATATTCATCTCCCCTTTCCCCTTACAGACGCACGTTTGTGCGTATACACACATATCTCATATCTGCTAAGGCATTTTTATTGATTACTAAGTTAACACAACAGATATTGGTACTAGTAATACTGCAGAAAGAAACACCAGAAACAGTTCACAAGACACATGCATGTTCATATGTTATGTTGAACTCTCACACTAGTTTTTGTTGATAACATGCAGGGGTTCAACTGGGAGTCATGCAATAAGGCTGGAGGATGGTATAACTCTCTCAAGAACTCCATCCCTGATATCACCAACGCCGGAGTTACTCATGTCTGGCTTCCTCCACCTTCCCAGTCAGTTGGACCCCAAGGTATTTCAACTTTCATGTTAAGATTCTATTAATCACCCTTAACCTTGGAGTTCATAAAATATAATGAGGGACTTAATAACAATTATTTTTCCATGTTTGCTCCAACTAAAATCCAGGATATCTGCCAGGAAGGCTATATGATCTCGATGCATCGAAGTATGGATCTCTGGCTGAATTGAAGTCACTAATTCAAGCCTTCCATCAAAATGGAATCAAATGTTTAGCTGACATAGTGATAAACCATAGAACAGCCGAGAGGAAAGATGGGAGAGGAATATATTGCATTTTCGAAGGTGGAACTCCGGATGATCGATTAGACTGGGGGCCATCTTTCATCTGTGGCGATGATAAGGAGTATTCAGATGGCACGGGCAATCCCGACACTGGACTTGGTTATCAAGCAGCTCCTGACATCGACCATCTCAACCCAAAGGTACAGAAAGAGTTATCTGATTGGATGAATTGGTTAAAGGCAGAAATTGGTTTCGATGGATGGAGGTTTGATTTCGTGAGAGGGTATGCCCCGAGCATTATGAAAATCTACATGGAAGGAACATCACCAGATTTTGCTGTTGGGGAGAAATGGGAAGATTTTTCCTTGGGGCAGGGTAGTCAAGATTCACATCGTGGAGCACTAAAAGATTGGGTTGAAGCAGCTGGTGGGGTTGTCAAAGCATTTGATTTCACCACGAAAGGGGTTCTCAATGCTGCAGTGCAAGGGGAGTTATGGCGGTTGAAGGATTCGAATGGGAATCCTCCTGGAATGATTGGTATTTTACCTCAAAATGCAGTGACTTTCATTGATAATCATGACACAGGCTCAACTCAGAGGCTTTGGCCTTTCCCATCCGATAAAGTCATGCAGGGCTATGCTTATATTCTCACCCATCCGGGCACTCCATCAATAGTAATCTTTCTCATCCTTATTCTTCTGTTTTTCTTGGTTGCATTCGATCGAATCTCAGTATATGTAATCTTTTTCATCCTAATGAATGGTTGAATTTCTGATGTGCAGTTCTATGATCACTTTGTTGATTGGGGATTGAAGGACGAGATTACTAAATTGGCAGCAATAAGGAGGGACAATGGAATCAGTGAAACAAGCAAAGTGAATATTTTGGCCTCTGATTCTGATCTGTATGTGGCTGCAATTGATGAGAAAATCATTACCAAAATTGGCCCAAAGATGGACCTCGGGAACCTTGTGCCTTCCAACTATCAGCTTGCTATATTAGGGAAAGACTATGCTGTGTGGGTAAAGAAGTGAGACATTGACAGTCGACACAACATTTTGATGTTGGATTTGATCTCCATATCCCTTAAAGATGTACTACAATGCTGTCATTTGTGGTCCGGTTGATGCCTGTAAATTTTAAGTCATTGAATGTCATAAGCACAGTTAATATTTATGGAATAATGCTAAAATTCACATTCAGTGTTTTTTTTTATTAAAATGATTATGATTTTTGACGAAAATCATTAGTTGATTACGTGATATTCTTGCATGTTCTTAGTTGTTTACGTGGTATTTTTTATTTTTTTAAAATAAATCAGTTAACCTTTTACTAGATTAATATCATTTATTTTATCGTTTTATTGTTGGCAAAGTGAAGAAAATTAGAATGTCTGTGGGTCTAATAAATTATGAATTTTCAAACTTTTTTTTTTCTGTTTCTTAGCAAACTCAACATCACCATTTCTTATTTTCCCTTCCTAAACCAAAATGATTATAAGAGGTATTCCAATTCAAACTTTGGATAAAGCTGCTTAATGATAGCAATGATTGAAAGAAATTTTATAGTCTAGACATAAGTATAGGAATAGGATGCAAATCAAAGTCTTTATTTAGAGAAACTAATTGCTGTTGATTAGATCGTACTTCATCTTTATCATTACTAAATACAAATCATATAGTTTTATCTTTATTTATATATATGCGTGTAATATTTAAATAGAAATTTCAAAAATCACTCTTTAAGAAAAAAAATTAGTGTTCAAAGATCAAAGAAGAATACTAATAATCTGTACAAATCTTTTTCCATTTCATCTATAATCATTTATTGTATTGAATTTTAAAAATATATTTTTAACATATTTTTTCTTACAAATTTGAATATTCATATTTAAAATATATTTATATTCAACACACGCCTAAGATATATAGAAATGCAAATATTATGTATATTGTTTTTCCTAGTGTGAATGAAGGTTGGCCGCAATTACTTCTTACTATACGTTTCCATCAATCTTCAGAGTTCAAATTGAGAAACTTTTCATAGTATCCCAGGATGATATTTGCTGTAGGATGGCAACATTACAAGTCTATATATTGTCACGTCTGAGAAGGGGCGGAGAAGATATTAATCTCACATCAAAAAATAAAAGAAAAGTATTAAAATATATAAACGGTGGCGCTGCACATCCTATATCTTTTTGACAATATGCACTAAAAGGATTTTATATGGTAATTTCATTTTACACACAAAAAAACACGTACTTGTATTTTTGCATTTCTTACGGCTTCCAAGTTACAACGTGATTTGTGTGTACCCAAGAGAAATAGATATTACGTGAAGTAGACGATGAGAATTTCGTGTGAGAAAGGATCAGTTATTCCATGTAATGTATGAGGGACTCTGACCCACACCAGAAATCTCACCTGGGGGAACCTGATTGGGCATTTCCCTTTGGAGTGTCAAACCAAGAATGGAAATTCCGGTCCTGATGGCAGATGAAGTCGTTATCCAATAGGCAATATCCATGCACCAGGATGCGCTTCTACATAGTATCGCTCAAATACGTGGTTTAGTGTAAACACTTCCCCCCGATCATCTTTATTAATAATTGCCAGACATTCTTAATCTTATTATTTGCCATGTTCACAATGTATGAACCCGTATGTTTATTGCGAATCTTGAAACTGTCAGTCATTGGTGCCTATATAAAGCCAGCAGCATATTATCCACTCACCAACCTAACCTCAAGAGGCTAAAGGAACCAACCAACATAAAAACAATGACATTTTTAAGTTTGCTTTGCTTTCTCTTGCTTTTCCTCTATATCTTTCCAGCTTTGTCATCTTCAAGCTTGCTATTTCAGGTATAGGGTTTCCACTCTGTTATATATTCATCTCCCCTTTTCCCCCTTACAGAGGCACGTGTGCGCTTATACACATATATCTCATATCTGCTAAGGCATTTTTATTGATTACTAAGTTAACACAACATATATTGGTACTGCCCACTAATACTAATACTGCAGAAAGAAACACCAGAATTATGTGCAACTCTCGGACCAATTTTCATTGATAACTTTGATGATAACATGCAGGGGTTCAACTGGGAGTCATGCAATAAGGCGGGAGGATGGTATAACTCTCTTAAGAATTCTATCCCTGATATCGCCAAAGCCGGAGTTACTCATGTCTGGCTTCCTCCACCTTCTCAGTCAGTTGGACCCCAAGGTATTTCAAGTTAAGATACTATTAATCACCCTTAACCTTGGAATCATAAAATATAACGAGGGACTTGATAATTAATATACAGTCAAAACATACCTTCACTTCATGTACCAGTTGATACACGCTAGCATCCTTAAGATTGACATCAAACAAGTCCAAAATTTTCAAATGGAAAAAAATACATTTCTATTAGTATTCTTGCTATGAAAGAGATGCATATGCATCATCTCTGTTTATTTAGTTTGCTCTCTCCTGTTTCTCACCTCCCTGCTCTTTTTATTTTTATTTTACTTTCAATTGCTATTAAGGAAGCAAGTAACAATTATTTTTCCATGTTTGCTCTAACTAAAATCCAGGATATCTGCCAGGAAGGCTATATGATCTTGATGCATCAAAGTATGGATCCCGGGCTGAGTTAAAATCACTAATTCAAGCCTTCCATCAAAAGGGAATCAAATGTTTAGCTGACATAGTGATAAACCACAGAACAGCTGAGAGGAAAGATGGGAGAGGAATATATTGCATTTTCGAAGGTGGAACTCCGGATGATCGATTAGACTGGGGACCGTCTTTCATTTGTGGCGATGATAAGGACTATTCAGATGGCACGGGCAATCCTGACACTGGACTTGGTTATCAACCGGCTCCTGACATCGACCATCTCAACCCAATTTCAAATTTCGGAAATTTGCGCTCTTTGCATATACCATTCCCCCCTTCCCCTTTTTTCATTTATCGTTCAATAGCAATGGGAGGCGCTCACAGTCGCGAGGATCTGATTTCAGACTCAGATGAAGAGTATGAAGAAGAAGACGGAGAAGAAGAAAATTACCAAGATTCGAAAGACGAGACTCCGGAAAGATCTTCCTCAGATCGAAGACTCAAAGCGCCGTCCTCTATCGACGAAGTGGAGACTAAGCTCAAAGCCCTCAAACCCAAATACGGATCGGCCAATACCCAGAACCCATCTCTTAAAAACGCCGTTAAGCTGTACCTTCACATCGGCGGAAACACCCTAAAGCCAAATGGGTCACTTCCGAGAAGCTCACCTCTTACTCTTTTATCAAGAAGTCGAAAGTCAACGGTCGGGATGGAGAGGAAGATAGTGAAGAGAGTGAAAACGAGGAAGCTTGGTGGGTTTTGAAGGTTAGTGACTACATTAAAGTGAAGGGCGGAAATGCAGTTGAAGAGTTTTGGAGATCAACGTAGGGTTGATTTCGTTTCCAAGGGGTTTGGGCTATGAAGGTTTTTAGCGATGAAGAGTATAGGAACTTTGTTACCAAGTTTAATGACTCTTTGTTTGATAATACTTATGGGATCGAGTCCAATGATGCTAACAAGGTTAAGGTATACGGGAAAGATTTTATTGGATGGGCCATGCCTGAAGTAGCCGATGATTCTATCTGGGAAGATGCTGACGATGCTTCATTTAAAAGCCCTCAATCTGCAAACACGGTGAGAGCAAATCAGGATCTCAGGGAGGAGCTTGAGGAGGCGGCAAACGGAGGGATTCAAAGCTTGGCCTTGGGGGCATTGGATAATAGTTTTTTGGTGGGTGATTCAGGATTCAAGTTGTTAAGAATTTTGCTCACGGACTCCATGGTAAAGGTGTTTACGTGAATTTTGACCATGGGAATCAGAAGAATGCTTCAAAGCTTGTGCATTCAACACCGAAGAGGGCTTCATCATCTGGATATTGAGACCAGGAAGATAGTTACTGAGTGGAAATTTGGGAAAGATGGGACTGATATTTCGATGAGAGATATCACAAATGATAGCAAGGGAGCGCAGTTGGACCCTTCAGGAGCCACATTCTTAGGATTGGATGATAACAGGCTTTGCAGGTGGGATATGCAAGACCGGAATGGGATAGTTCAGAATCTGGCTGCTAGCATCCATGTTTTGAATTGGGCACAAGGGCATCAGTTTTCAAGAGGGACTAACTTCCAGTGCTTTGCAACCACTGGTGATGGCTCTATTGTTGTTGGGTCTCTTGATGGGAAGATTCGTTTGTATTCAACCACTTCTATGAGACAGGCAAAGACAGCTTTTCCAGGCCTTGGGTCGCCTATCACCCATGTCGATGTTACCTTTGATGGGAAGTGGATATTGGGCACAACCGATACCTATTTGGTTCTTATATGCACCCTTTTCACTGACAAGGATGGCAAGACAAAGACAGGTTTTAGTGGGCGTATGGGGAATAGGATTGCAGCCCCAAGGTTGCTAAAGCTGACTCCTCTGGATTCGCATTTAGACGGGGTTAATAACAAGTTCCGTAATGCTCAATTTTCATGGGTAAGCACACATCATCTCTCATTTAGATTCAATTCTCTTGCTTGTGCTTTTAGCTGATGAACTTCATATTAATGCTCACCTTGTACATATGACCAAGCATTTAATTTGGAAAGAACATAGTCTGCAGAATGTAACCCGTGTTATTTGTTGCTTTTATATTACTGAAGTTATTTTACACCCCTTGATTTTCCATTCTGCTGCCAAGAAAATGGAGTTCCTTTACTTTGCATTATTTATTCATATGCTGGTTTCAGACTAGCATTTTATGAATTTCCTAGTTTAGGAAAACGAGAATGGTGAAAAGGATAATGGATAGTCTCTGTTGTTGCTTAATAGATAATTGACCAAGGTTACTACTTGCTCCATTTTAAGATTCGGAAACCGTTCTTTCTGTGATTTTCTTAGTTCCATGGATAAAATTTTTAACATTATATAGGTCACAGAGAATGGGAAGCAGGAGCGCCATCTGGTTGCAACAGTAGGCAAGTTCAGTGTAATATGGAACTTCCAACAGGTGAAGAATGGATCTCATGAATGCTACCATAATCAGGAGGGTCTCAAGAGCTGCTACTGTTACAAGATAGTCCTCAAGGATGACTCCATCGTTGATAGTCGTTTCATGCATGACAATTTTGCTGTCACTGATTCTCCTGAAGCTCCACTGGTTATTGCCACTTCCATGAAAGTCAGCTCGTTCAGCATATCCAGCAAGCGATGGCATGTTCAGATACCACTCTTTGCTTTATTCAGTCGCTTTCCAAATGTTGTCGGGGAAGCCGTTACTGCAATTTACATAGCTGCTTAAATTATCTGATTTTTTGTTGTTGTTACGTGGTACTTAGATGAACTTAAATTATCTGATTTATGTACATTGCTTTTGAAAATTAATTTTTAAAAGTGCTGTTAGAAATAGATTTTAAAAAGTAATTTTAAAAAGTTGGCTGTAAGATTTTAGTGTTTGACATTAGTGTCAAAAAGTGTTTTTAAGAAGATAAATGACCATTTTAGATATGATATTGTATTATGGGTAAGGGATCTGGATTCCGGAGTTAGTAATAAAGATAATTTTTTATTAATAAATATATTTGGGTTGAAAAGTATTTTTCAAAATCAGTTTTTTTTTAAAAGTGCTTTTAAAAAATATTAATAAATTATGATAAAATATTAAAAAATGAATTATATAATTATGTATTTGTAAAAAATATAAGTTTATAAATTATAAATAAAACAATAGTAAATAAAGGTTTAAATTGTAATTAGGCTCCCAAAAGTATTTTTCCAATCGCAAAAGCTAAAAATTCCAGTTTTTACGTTTGGGTTGAAAAGCATTTTTTAAATGCAGTTTTTTCTTCAAAAGTTATCTGTTTAGCATTACTTTTGGTCTCAAACAAGTTTTTGAAACCAAAAGCTGGTTTGAAAAGCAATGCTAAACGCACCCTAAAACATATTGATCTTAGGGAACAACTTTTTCTTTACAAATTACAACCTTTGGTTCCAGAGATGATTTTGTGTTATTTCCAATGACCATATGCCTTTGGGAGTTTTGTATTAGGGTGTGATTAGTTCACGAAATATTTCATTATTGAGATTATAGATTTTTTGAAAACTGTTTTTGCATTTTATAGGTAAAAGTACACTTTAATCCTTAAAATTTTATTTTTTTACAATTTAATTCATTTTAAATAATAAGATTATTAAAATAATTAAATGTCCCAACGAGTTGAATCATGTATCAATATAATTAACAGGGGCCTATCTTGTGGTACCAAAATTAATTACAGGATTAGTTACATTATTTCCTTTTCATATTTTTGAGGAAAGACATGTAATATATTAACCGACAATGACATCATCCAAAACATCCATTGTAATAAGGGTCGGTATATCATAATCAAACATCAGTAGTATAATACTAGAAAATGCCCATTTTGCTAGTGTATGTGCCACCCTATTTGTTGATCCTCGGATGTTCTGCCAAGATAGCGTGAGCATCCTGCAATATTACCCCTGCCACTGATTAATCGAGCTCGGGGTTCATAAGCCGATTCACTATAGCAATTGTATCCCCTTCAACTATAACCTGGTCCCAGCCCTAAATAAAAAGCATATCATGTTTTGGACATACAGATGGGGGGATTTTCGACTGAAGTACGAGTGAAAGAGCAAATAACTTGATATCCAATCTTTCGTTGACAGCAATAAGAGATTTGATCTCTGAACAAATAAATAACTTAATTATCTAATTTCTTCGTTGACCCCATTCAAAAAGAGAGAGAGAGAGAGAGAAATTTCTTATAATAAACATAATGTGAATAGCAAACCAAATTCTCACTTTTACAAGAGTTTACGTCCAAGCGTCTCAAAGCCTATACAGAACCATCTTTATTACTAACTCCAGAATCCAGATCCCTTACCCATACAACCTCTTCCAGTATGCAAAAATATGTTCTCAACTTTATCATACATCAAATAACTCACTAGAATTTACACTCAACGAGTAAAAATCTGTCAAATCTTATCAAATATATATGGACACTGTGACAACCCAGGAAAAAGGGAGGTAAAATCACAACAGAGATAACACAACACTTCATTGACGGCTTACGTGGGACTTGGATGAACTTAACTTCTTCTTCCTGGACAAGAACATTAAAATCTTAGGGAACAAAGACTTTTTCTTTTTCTTTGCAACCTTTGGTTCCGGGGATGATTCAGTTTCTGTGTTATTCCCATGATCATATGGCTTCGGGCTTGCTCCAGTGTTGGCAGGAGCAGCTGGTACAGGTTCAAGGTTCTTCGTTTCTTTCTTTCCCTCAGTACTTGTCCTTGTCGAGTTTACTCCATGGCTCAATTCAGTAGCCTTTCGCCGCTGCTCATGTTCAGCCCTCCACCTTCTCAATTCCTGCTCAATACCTAACTTCCCTTCCTTGGCCTTCTCAGCTTCTCCATAGCAATTTTTAGTGCTTCCTTTCTTTCGGCCATCTCTCGAGTTACTTCTTCCAGCTTTTCCAAGCTTCTTGACTCAGATTGCTTAGCTACCTCAATTTGAGAAATGGCTGATGCCACCCTCATGTTGGCCTGTTCCTCTGCAGCGTTTGCACGTTTACTGAGGGCATAGTACTCCTCTAAGGAAAGCGTTACACCAGCTGGTGAATCAACATCATCGGTGCTTTTAGCTGATTCACTCTCTTGCAACGCTTTGATTGCAGCTAATGCTAACTTCTCTGAAGCCTTGGCAGCCTCTATCTCCTTTTGAGCTGCAAGTAATCGGCTCTCCATGGTACTTGCTCCAGCCTTTGCTTGCGCTGCTTCTTCCTTTGCTTTGCGCAGCTCTTCACAAGCCATTTCAGCAAGTGACTTGGCCTCGTCAGCCACTTGTGCTGCCTGCTGCAGTTGTTTGGGCAGCTCCACCATTTCTTCTCTGGCCTCTTTTTCCTTCATCTGGACTACGGCTATTTCTGACTGAGTCTGGTCCAGCTCAGCTTCCAGAGAAGCAACAGCAATCGAAGCCATGCCTTCTCTCTGCTTAATGTTGGCAAACGCAGACTTTTCCTGGTCAAGCTCTGATTTTAATGAAATGGCGGCCACCTTCAAACAATCCACTTCTGCAGTTGCTTTTTCTATATCAACCTTCACGTTTTCAAGTTCCATCTTCAATGAAGCAATGAAGGCTTGTACATCAGTGTGATTTCTTGTCTCTGATTCCTGTGACTCATTATTGTGGTGTCCATCAGTTTCCTCCTTAAGTTTAGAATCCATATAAGCAGCTAATTCAGCTTTCAAATCAAGTAGCAGTGCTGAAGCAGTGTCTAGCTTTGATTTCAGATCCTTTGCTGAATGAATTTGCTGATTGAGTTTCTGGAGCTCCTCTTCAACCTGTTTCAGTTCCTTCTCCCATTGGTGTGTATCTTGGTCTCGGGCCATGGCTGCTCCAATCCTTTTCTCTTCTGCCTCCAAATGGGCAGCATGTGCAGATTCTAAGGACTCCTTTGTGGCAATCAGTTCAATAGTCAATTCTTCCACTGTCTTTTCAACCTCTTTTGAAGCAGAAACAGCCTCTTCAGCTTTCTTAACAGCAATGTCTCTCTCATTCATCAAAGAAGCATATTCCTTTTTTGACGCTTCTAACTCTTCTTTAACAGATTTAAGTTCCGAAACTGCAGCTGCATGCCTGGCTTTAGCAACCTCAAGCTGTGCCTTTGCTGCAACACTAGCTTCATCAGCAATCCCTTGTTCCATCTCCTCCACCCTGAGCTTTGCAAGTTCAGAGTCTTGTTTTGCCTGATTCTCTTCAGTTTGTGCTCTCTCCAGGTTTAGCTTGAGCTCTTCTATTAGTCTCTTTGTGCTGTTGAGCTCCTTTAATACTTTCATTTTTGCCTCTTCAGCGTCTTCTGATCGCTTCTTATATTCAGGCATCTCCTCCTGGACTTTCACAAACTCTTGTTCCACAATCTTGCGTCTCTAAAGCACAAAAATGAATTTTAAGTTTTAGTGGAGATGAACAAAGTTGGCAGAGAGAAAAGAATAAATTATGATGACCATTAATAGTTGATAAAGACAACAAAATTCAAGATGAACGACATTCACTAGACATGACAAAACTATCCTGCAGCAGCACAGATTATATTAACACTACTATTTAACATATCTAATATACCTCCAAAGTTTGCATTCTATGAGCTTTCCAATCAACAATTCCTCCAAACATGGAAACAGCTTCTTTAACAGATTCAAAAGGTGCAGCTGTATCAATGAGTCCTCTATTTAAATCAACTTGCTTTTTGTGTGTAGGGCTAATAGATTTTGGGGATTCAACAGCAGAACTGATAATCTTTTGATGAGGCAGAGTAAAATCATTCATTTTGGCTGCATGATCCTCATTTTTAGGATCTCCTGCCTTAGAGTCATTGACCTTGGGAGAGGATGAAATAACGCCATTGTCATTATTAATGACAGAAATGACAATAGAATTGGCTTCCTGAGATTGCTGTCCATCAGAAACACCATGTATAGATCCAAGAGCAGCTCCAGCAGGTGCGACATGGTCATGTTCAGAATCTCCAACCATCAGATTGGAAGCAGGAGGAACAGCTATGTCCTCGATATGTGCAATGCCAGTGGAATCAGTATTTTGAGATGGCTGTTCATCAGAACTGTCATGCGTTCCCCCAATCCTAGAATCTTCCATCAGTCTACCTTGATGATTTGTCTCAGTTTGATTAATTTTATCTGATGAAGTTGAAGCTGCACTATCTGTTCTACAGTCTTCTTGTTCTTTAATTTGGTCATCAGAAGCATTTTGTAAAGAGGTTTGTTTAGAACTTTCCATTACCAGAAAATGACTTTCAAGTTGTTTTGTCCCATTACTAATTGAAATTGTTTGATCTTCACCAGAATTATGATCCATATCTATAGGCGATGAAGCAGATTCTGAATGAGACATCTCTTCTGCTTTTACATTCTCCATATTTTAAAATGACAAGGTGTCTGAAATCAAGGAAACAGAAACCATTCAAGAGACAGGAAAAATAAATTCACAAGAAACTACTGCCTAATCCATGATCCATCTAATTCCAAACATAACAACAGCTGACATGAAAATCAGAAATTATATGTTTTCAACAAATAATAGAGTAAATTTCATTAAAAGTCAAATGGAACCTGGAAAGCAAGAACAGTTTGTCATCTCAAACACAGTATAGATATACAATTTCTTATCAGGCACAGATGTTTAATTGAAGATTCAATCAGCAAATATCTCAACAACAACTAATCACACCAAGGAATGAACCAACAATTTCAAAGAACATTAATGGAGCAGATGTTGAACATCTCATCAAAGTTAATTTAATGCAAAAGCCCCTTTCCAATTTTCATATCAAATATCTATACACCCCAAATACAGAACCCTATTAATCACGGACGCTAAGTTCAGCCCCACAATTAGAAGGTCCGTCAATGATACGGACTAGCAATGTAATCAGCAAACAAACTTTTCCCAAATTAATAAAAAAAAAAACTTTACCCAGATCATTCATCTGCTAAGAACACATAACAAAAATTTCATATTGCTAAACCAAATAAACTCCTTTACCTTGGATGAAACTCAAAATTAATACCGAAAATTTCACAAAACAATACTGGAACTTAAGATGCATCAAATCCAATCCAATTCATAGATTAGAAGCATATTTCAATCCAATTTCCTTTTTTATGAGCAGATAAACTACTTAATTTAATCATGATTGAAGATCTTTACTTGTGTTTTCAAATAAAAAGATTGCTTCTTATCCAAAGAGTGATAATCACGACAATGCTCTGAGATTAGAAGACCGATTTTTGTCTATAAAATCTCTAATATTGAATTTGATTGCTAAAAGTTCTGTAAAATAACTTTAAAAAGAAAGAAAGTAAAAAGAGTAAAGGAAAGCTCGCAGCAGGCAAAAGAAGCTAATATGTTAATTAAGAAGCCATAACTGATTTGAAGTTTCCGCCAGCAAGGAGAATGGAAAACAAATCAAGAAAGTAAGCTGGATTACTAAGTCAACGTCGTGATAATACATCCAACCAATTCATACACCAGCAATTTCAAAATTCTCATAGCTTCATTTCCACAGCAAAAGTAAAAAAAAAATCTGCTGCTTATTTCATAACTAAAGCATCGATTTGACACAGATTAAAGGAAAGCTAACCAATAAATTTAATGCAAAAAAAAAAGAAAGGAACTTACCCGGATTTCCCAAAAACTAAAAGGGCTGACTGAGAGTGGAAGAGTAAGCGATAATAAAAAATGAATTCTGAAAATTAAAGAGAAACAGATGATTAATTAATAGAAATGGATAAGGAAATTTTACAGCTAAACTTAAGGGAGGGGAGGCAGAGGGAAAGACACGTGGCAGCCAATCTATTATCGCCTCTTGTTACAGACTCGATAACAGTTAACTTTGTCGATATACAGTATTTTGTTTCAATTTTAGTTGTATTTTGTTTATATCGGAAATTCTATTTTTAAATACAAGGTGGGGTTGGCTTTGAATTTTGATGGAGCAATGCATAATGTTGCTTTGTTCAAGGGAATCTCATTCTCATAAATGAGGTGATATTTTCTTTTATTTTTTAAAAGAATGTCGCTTTAAATTTAGACTTTAATCAAATTTTTAATCAGTTAGAAAAAAAAATTATAATTTTCTTTTTAACTATAGCAAGATATAACAACAGGGAGAGAATCACGAAAAAACCCTTAAAGGTTAACGTTGGTGATCGAATTAAGACCGTTAAATCGGAATAAAAGAGATCGAGATTATGGTATTAGTTTTAAACGGGTTTTTTCCGTAAGACCGAGATTTGCGTGATGATGCGTCGGTAGATGTGTCCTAAAGAAAGTTCTTTGCTGTAGGTGACAGTAAAGAAAAAAAGAAAAAAGGGAGATGGGCCCCATCTTGGGACCTTTTTTAGGGATATTAGGGCATCGAATCATCATGTAAAATCTTGTGTTGCATGTGCCATCTTATTTTAATTCCAGTTTTTCTAGGGTATGTCTAAGGTAGCGTGATAATGAGCCGAGTTCAAGTCTGCTCAGACTCGGCTCGAGCTAGAGGTTTTTGGAGCTCAAAATTTTAAGTTTAAAATTAAATTGGATAATTTAAATTTGATTTGTTACTTTTTTTAAATTACTTTTAATTTTTTTAAAAATTTTAAAAAATAAAATGTGAAAACATGTTTAAAAATAATAATATTTATTTTCGAAGCTCGTAAGTAATCATAGTACATTTTTAAATTATACAACTACACAAGGAGAAGTAGATTTAAAGTATTTAAATATGATAACAAGTTAACAACACTGAAATATACAAATATATATGGATTATATATAATTATTTCGAGCTTGTTCACTCACTCAAGCTGAGCTTTGACTGAGCTTTAACCGACCCGAGCCCAAGTAACTTGCTAGCTGGTCAGGCTCATTATCACCCTTAGTCTGAGGTGCGGCACCAACCAAAATGTTACAAAATACGAAACTTAAAATATTATCCATCAACCTAAAATGTTATACTTTTTTATAACATTTTAAGTTGGTGGTCTCATGACAAGTATCGATACTTATAGACAAGTTTCGATACTTACAAAAACCTAAAATGTTATCATAAGTTATAAGTATCGATACTCGAAGCTAAGTTTCGATACTTAACTACCAACTTAAAATGTTATCAAAAAGTGTAACATTTTCGATTTAAAGTTCCTCATTTTGTAACATTTTCAGTTGGCGCTGCACCGTAATCTGTCGCACTTTAAACTCGCTCGGTTTTCTCATGCTTAATTCTTTTAGGGTAAAGTATGCAAATGGTTACTAAACTATCTCTAAAAATATAAAATGATCATCAAACTTTCAAATATTATATAATGGGCATTAAACTTTAGCTTCTGTTTTAAAATGGTCACTGAGTCGTTAACTGTCGTTAATTGGGTGACGTGACAGTTACATAAATTTAAAAAATATAACATTTAATACTTCATATTGACACATTTAATTAATTTATTCATAATTTAACCCTCATTATTGATGTGTAAATTGATTGAATGTGTAAATATTGAGGATTAAATATGTTATTATACAAATTTTCGTAACTGTCACATCTCCCTTAATGATAGTTAAAGGCCCAATGACTATTTTGTAATAAAAATTAAATTTTAATGATCGTTATGTAATTTTTAAAAGTTTGGTGATCGTTTTGTGTACTTTACCCTTCTTTTATTAACATTAGTAATTTACATTATATTACATTACTACACCACTTATTAGATAGTAGTTTTTTAATATACTGGTGTGATTATAAAGTAGTGTCTGTTCAATTTTCTTAGCCTTTAATAAGGCATACACACCGTGCACACATGGTGGTCAAACATGAATCATCTGGATGAAATACATCATCCTTTACCATTGGGACCACTCCACATGTTCACTTATTAGATAGTAGTTAATCAAAATAATCAGTCCATTAGGATAATTTAAAATGAATACAAAATATAAAACAATATTACAATGATTATTAAAGTTTAGATTTAATTTAAAAATGTAAAATGCCCAAGAAAATGGGTAGACGTAAAAACCGTTTTAATATATTAAAAATAGTTAATAATATAATAAACAATGTGAAAGATATTTCTTTTTGTTAATAATATAATAAACAATGTCAAAAGATATTTCTGTCAATTCAAAAAGATATAAAGTCAAAAAATGTCCTAATGTTTAATTGAATAGTCAATTTTGATTTTTATTTTTTTAGAGAAATTAAACTCTCGACGTTTTATTTTGGGTCAAAATAATTCCTATATGGATAAAAACTGTTAGTCAACTGATAGCAAATGGCTTGAATAGACGTAGCAAACCTATATGACAGTGCACGCTGACATGACAATATCATAAAAATAAATGTATTGACTTAGAAAAATGTTACATTAGTCAAAAAATAATTTTATAAAAATTTATAAAATATAAAATATTTTTTTTTTCTGTTGACTTATCATTCTATCAAGTCATTTCAAACTGTTTACCGTCAGTTTTCTAAAAAAATTTATCCGTAAAAGGGTCATTTTGACTCAAAATAAAACACTGAGGGTTTAATTACTCCAAAAAAATAGGGATTAAAATAACTATTCAATCAAACGTTTAAAATATTTTTTTGACTTTATACCCTTCAAAAAAAAAATCTAAACTCTTGTTTCATATATCATTATTATTATTATAGATTAAATTAATTATTCACGTACTTACTAGGCCAGGCCCTCCCTGCCCTCTAGATCAACCCATTGAAGTTCTTTTCCCTTTCGGCTGAACCCAATGAACCAAGTTGAGCTGAATCCATTATGTGGACTGAATTATGGTCTATTGATATAGAAAACAAAAACAAAAGCTGCTACAATCATTCTTATTATACAACTATTACTATCTGAAATCTAATCTCAATTAAATATCATTACTTTTTAGATATCCGAATTCACAGAAATTAAAATTTAAAAATTTGAAATATATGTCAAATATTTTAATAGGGTATCGTAAGTCTCTAAATTTTTGAAAAAAATTAATTAAGCTTTTAATTTTTTTTCACCTAATTATCATCCCTTTGGCCAATATTAATTGTCAAATTTAACAGTCTTTTTATCAGTTAGTGCAACATATCGTGTTATAGTGTTGTCACTTAACATTTTCATAATATTTTTATTTTATTTAAAAATTCTTTAAAATTTTTAAAAATTCTAAAAACACACGTATAAAAATTATAAAAATAATTTTTTGAAAAATTTATAAATGTCATATGACAAAACTGTAGTGTGTCACGTAGTAATAATATCTAAAAAAAGTCAAAAATTGATAGTTAAAAAGCTTAATTGATTCAATTTATTGGTTCAGACTTAATGGGTACAAAAAATTTAAAAACTTAATTGATTTTTTTTCAAAAAGTTCAAAGGCTTCAAACACGCTTAAGTCAAACTTGAATGAGCGTGGTTTGAATCCCTTTAGAAGCAACTCATATTTGTTCATTTTGCAACCTAAAGTCGGATTCAATATCCAAATATACAATTTGTATCCGCATATCTAATATGAATTGGGATAATGAGTATTTAATAATATCTAATATTAAACAAGTGTATTTGGTTGGTTGATCAAGTTGCTCATCTTTGTTCCTTCATGTTCTTTTATATTATGGGTTTTAAATTCAGCAGAAGCGCTCTCTCTAGATAGAATTATGATAATATAAATCTAACATTATTTGCTTCAAATCCACAAGGGATAGAAAATTTCACATCTAAGTCCACGAAAAACGAATCAATTATCGATACCTAAATCTAATTCCATATTATCATCCTATTTTTAACTTAAAATTTTAACCCGAATATTCTTTGTTATGTAATGTATCTAACCATTGTTAGTATATTTGATACACATTAATTGAAAAATATTGTTAATAAACGAGATGATAATACATTATTGAAATTTTTAAAAATTAAATTCATTTAGGTTATTTTTTAATTAACTGACAAGAAACAAAATTGATGGAATGTTATTAAAAATGAAAAGATAAATTTATTTAAAAATTATTTACAATATGTCATCTAATTGCACTATTACATAGAACTATATATCATTACATATTAATGCGTTAAATATAAATAATTTGTCAAAATATTTTGTATTATTGTGAATATTTATTTACAAAACATTTTATTTTGATTATTTTATAAGGAAAACAGATAAAACAATTGTTTAGAAATCAAATTTAATAATGTTAACTGGAAAATTGATATAATTTTTTGTTATTCTAATTATAATGTGGATTGGGGGATGATCTTCCCATTAGTTTATGAGAAAAAGCTTGATACACAGTCGTGTAAATTAAAGTTTATACGTGCCTTTTAAATTTAGGGGTTAGGAGTTTAGTTTAGGGTTTAAAATTTAGGGGTTTAAGTTGTAAGGTTTAGAATTTAAGGTTTATGGTTAGAGTTTAGGGTAAAGGGTTTAGAATCTAGGGTGTTAGGGTTAGGGTTTTAGATTTTAGATTTTATAGAAGGGTTGTATAAAAATATTTTACACGGACTGTGTATCAAAATAAAACCATTAGTTTATTATATTTATAATATCAGGATTCAAACTTTTAACCCTACTTAAATTAAAAGATCTAATCCCTTATTCAACTAAACCAAAGGCTAATTGTTGAAAATTTTATAAATCCTTTTGCTACTCTAATTATAGTCATTTCACTCATAATCCAATCAACTGAGAATCTTTTAATTTTATTTATATTTCAGTATTAACTTTATTGATATCTTGTGGAGAATAAATATGAAATAAAAAATACAAAATGCTTTAGGCATGTTTGATCATATATTTTTCTATATATTATACACAGTGACGTATCCAGAAAAATATTATCAAAGGGGCCAATATAAGTAAAACAAGAAATTTATTTAACATAACTCATATATATTTTAATTTAAAACTATAATAATAACTAAAATATCCAAAAAATATGTCATCAAAATAAAATATCTTCATCAATTAAGATGAATTATTTTTCTTGTCATAGAATCAAATCATCTATGATCGAGGTAATAGTAAATTTTTTAGCAATTATTTTTTAAAGTACACAATTAAGTAATCCGAAAAGAAATCATCTTCTATCTTGTTTCTTAGACTAGTATTGACAATTTTTATTGCTGAAAATATCTAATATATACCCATTTTTTAATATTTTTAAAAACAATAAATAAAATTCTAGATATAATTCATCAAATACTGTTTATGAATTTTAAATTAAATCAATAAAAGAAAATATCAAATTTTAAGTTATTTATAAGGAGAAATTTTAATAAATTTTTACAATATAATCAATTAAAGCCAATTTTAATTCATTGATTCAATTCAACAAGAATCAAATACTTATAAAAAAGAAGAAATCAATTTTAATAAATTGAAGAGTAAGGGAGAATTGAATGTTAGTTATAGTGAAATTTCTATTCGTTTTCTACTTCAATCCCCTTTGTTTTTTTATTATTTTCCTTCATTTTTTTACTATTTTTTTCTCGTGGAACAAACACAATTTTTTAGTAAAAAAGAAAATTGTACGATAAAAAGAAAGAATGCTCTAACTTTAATGAAAAATATGTTTATATGGTGGGCCCAGATCTATAAAATCTAAGAAAATAGTGAAAATAAATTAAAAATTAGAAAAACACTATTTTAAAAATATATATTTTTTGAATGGGATGGGCCCAAGCCTGAATAGACCCAGGCCTAAATATGCCCCTGATTATACAACATATCATCAATCTAATATTGACTCCACTCTATCATATATGAGTATCGACACATATGATGCGTGCCCTACAATTCCATTTATATACACACAAGGCATCGTTAGGTGTACCTACATAAATGCGCTCAACCGATTATCCCATTTTCTTGCATTAATCAGCAACATTTAATCTAATTCTTGCCTTGCACACAAATAATCAAGTGTCTTGTCATACAGCTTCAGTCAGGACAATCGACCCTCATGGTGGTTGAGACTATAGCATTCAAGTATAATCATTAACACCAAAGACCATAGCTGTTCGTATTACGGACGGATTGACAAGTTGACAACCAATTTAAACATGTTTTTGTAGCAAAAGGATATATGAAATTTTGGCCTTTAATTTCCTCTGTTAAAACTTGCATGTCAAAACAATACAACTATTCATGTATACAATATGTAAATGTGAAATAATATTATATTGATAAGAAGCATCAAGTAAATTCTGTGGTGCAAATATTGTACAGAATAAAGTGTAAATCTTTAATCAATGTCTGATCATACAAATGATATGCCGTGAAGCTGTGAGGGCATAAATTATATGTGAAAACATCTACAAAATGAAATTAACAAAAATATTCATGATCCGGAAAGAAAGGACAGAAAAACAATCACAAATTCTAATCCATCAAATTATTTTGCCTTGGATCTGTAATATTTATCTTCCAATGCTCATCTTGGAACCCTTCCTTTGCAGCCATTTTTCTATCCCAGTCCAAGTCATTCTTTCTTTGCTTCGTCAACCTACATTGCTGCTGCAACTTCTCATCCATGGCGTCATGGAACTTCCACCATCTTAGTTGTGCCACATCGCTGGCGTAAACACGTTGGTCCCCTATGTCCCAGTTACAATCATAATCCCTGTAACAATGCCAAGGCTTCAACCCCAAGTAATGGATCGAGTAAACTTTCGGTGGCTCCGCTGAAAAAAGCTGGCTCTTTAAACCAGTTTCAACCGTGCTGTTGGCCCAAAAGTTCTTGAGAAAGTTCACTCTCCTCGGCAAACGATGCCACCAAACGAACACTTCATTTAGAAAACCCTGGTCCCCTCCATTGTACGAGAATATCTCCTTACGTTTGTTCATTAAAAGCTTGAACGTGCAATTCGATGGCTCGATCACCATAATACCCGAATTGAAAATCCAAATGTCGTTTCCCGTGGCAGTCATTTGAGGGAAATTGAAAAGGAGATCAATGTTTTTTAACACAAGGATGTCTGCATCAATGAATATGACCTTGTCATAATCCGTCATCTGCCACAGCCGGAACTTGCTGTAGTTGTATTCGTTGTAGGAGTAGTCTTTTTCGGCTCGAGGGTTTCGGATTCTCTTGATGAAGCGGAGTTGCCACCCGGCCGCCTTCAGGGCATCGAGCTTCGGCTCGGTGATGGACCGGTCTAGGAGAAGGACCAGGTCGCGGTTGGTACCGGCTTTTAGGAGACTTTGGGCAAGGGTTATGGCTCCACAAACGTATGATTCGGAAGAATGGAGGACTGTTGCATAGGCTTCACGCTTGGGGGTACTTGTTGCCTGTTGGATTTTGGAGGCATCAAACACTTCATCGTTTCCTGAATTAATGAAAAATTAATGGAATTTCAATCACTTTTGGGTGCTTAATTATCACCAAACTGGACTAATTAGTGCTGACAAAATTGATTGCTGCAAGTGAAGGTGAGTAACATTGCTTGCAAATAAAGAAAAATAATGATGATATATTGAAATTTGACTCAGTTTTGATGTGGAACGTTGAACTAAAGAGTTAATGCATGTGAAGAAAATTGTTAAATTTACAATGATGAGATATGAAAGTTACAAAAATCAGTTGGGAGAGGTCCCCATCGACTTTTAGTTGACGAAATTGATGCCTAAGTCATAACTAATGAAAACAATTAGTAGAACATTTAATTTATTTATTTATCTGTAATTAATATTTTTTTCTCTGGAAGACGCTGTGGAGCCAAAGACAACAAAAGCATAACAACTACATCTTATACTTTGTCAGCAAGCAAAATCAATTTACTTGGAAGTTGGTCATTATTTAACATCAATAAAGGTTGCTACTCTTTATAATAATTCCAAACTATTTTTTCTTTCATTCTTTGGTTTACATTTGCCTACTTTTGATCTTCAACTACTTTCAGAAAGCTCAGTTAAGTGATGAAAATTTCAAGTAAAAAGAGTTGTTAATTAGTAGCTTTGTTTTATGTGGTAAAAAAAATAAAATAACTCATCCCATCAGCAAGCGCCTGTAGCTCAGTGGATAGAGCGTCTGTTTCCTAAGCAGAAAGTCATAGGTTCGACCCCTCTCTCGCGATGACTGTTTAAATTTTTTTTTTTTTGTAATGCAATGAAATTTAATGTAGGAATTAAAATGATACATACCTCGTCCCCATAATGGGAGGGCCAGATTGCAGGAACCAATAGGCAAAGAAACTTTTTGTTCTAATCTTGCTGTTTCGGGTTCATAGTACCACCACTCACCTTCCTGTTTCACCAAATCATTGCATCGAAACACCTCCAACATCGGCCTGCACTTACTCAGGAACACCACTTTAGTCCTCATGTTCCAATCTCTTTTCCCATTTTTCACCGCCAGATTTGCCGCTATCAGGTGAACCTGCAGCCTGAACACGTCCCTAGCCCACCCGTCTACAGGGTACTGACACGGCAGTTTCGCCACTATCAAGTCCATGTCATCATATTGGCTGAAGTCCGGCATCGGCAACTCAGGGCACATTGCCCCCTCCATTTCTTCCTCTTCATCAATCCATTCGGGGAACAAGTCCGGCCATTCGAAAAGCTCCGAGACTCGCTCGAAACGGACTGGGACCGTCTCCCCATGTTTTTCCCATTCACTATAATCCACATCCTCGAAGTTTAACATCCCAATCTTAATACCTCCTCCAATCTCATCAATGAAACTCGGCACCTCCAACATTGTCAAGTTCCTCTTTATCTTCGGTTCCATGGCTTCAGTTTCTTCCACGACTGCCTTCATCTTCACCCCTTTCTCCACCTACAACAACCGTATGAAAATCAAACATCAACAGATAAAATGATATAAACAAAATCAAACATGAAAATCAAAACAAAACGAAGCCAATATTGAATTTGAGTCAGCTCACCTTACCTTGTGATGGCACTCACGCAAAGAGCATCTAACAAGCGATGCTGCATTCTGGAAATAGAGTGAAGAAGATGGGCGCAAGAGAAGAGATGCATAGATAACCAGAAAGAAAGCAAGCAAAACCAGGTTGATTCTAATAACCAAAGCCTTTGAAGGAGCTGCCTTTATGATCTTTTGAACAACAAACCCCAACTCACCCATCCTTAAGCTAAGCTAAGGTGTCCTACCTCAATGCAACCTCAGGTCCTCAATATATATATATAATTGTTATAATTAATTATTATAACAACTTCGTTTATAGTTCAATAAATAAAATAAGAAATTTTTAGAGTAAAACACAAAAGAAGTCGGACCATTTAAAAAGCTCCATCTGTCGTTTCCTTTGTATTGGGTTTCCTTGTTAATGAAGCTTATAGTTTACTTATATCTCAGTCCCAATCCCATGCTGTTGAAGACAATTTCCCTATCTTTCCAACATACCCCTCCTCAATACACTAAACTACAAACTTGTACACCAATTCTTTTTTTGGTATGGCTTGACCCTTGAATTTGGTTTTTTTAATTTAATATTTAAATGTTTTTTAACAATTTGATATCTAAACCTAAATGAAAAATTATATTGATTTGGCATTTTAATAACTAATCAATTTGTTAAATAACATTTATCGATCATGTGTCAAAATTTGATTGGTTGTTAAAATGTCATGTCAAATATTATATATTAATTTAAATTTTTTTTCAACTCAAATATAAAAATAAATAAAAAAATCATGTTACAAATTGAAAAAAATACTAAATCAATGATGAATTTGTATATTAAAACTTTTTTTAAAAAGTTATCCAATTTTTACTTTAGATTTCCAGTTTTCAGACAAAAGGTACATAATTGAAATTCATTTTTCCATATAAAGATTTGTTGGAAAATATTACTTATCATATATATATTATAAGCTTAATGTTATGTAACAGGTTGAGTCCAAATTCATTGCCTCAAACTAAAAAAAAGGACATAAAATTATATAGATAATCAATCTCATCAATAATGATAAGATTAAAAGGCTTTTTAAATTTTCCAGACCGCTTAATTTGTCAACATTTTTAAGTATAAAAGATTTTAAATGGAGCATATGATCGAACATTATGAGAATAAATACAAGGCTAAATGTGAGTTTGGACTTTTTAAAATAGCTTTAGGGTTTTTCCAAAATATAAAAGTTTTCGCAATTTTTCAATCCGGACCGATTGTGAACAATATTTTAAAAAATTTGTCAACAATTTTAAGTACAAAATTTTTTTAATGGAACATATGATTGAACATTATGAGAATAAATACAAGGCTAAATGTGATATTTTCATGAAATGTTTAGGTGAATAATAATTTTAGCAGGGGCAGGCCTTTCAAGTTCCAACAACTATTTGGTTGCCCCGTCAACTTCTTACTTACATGATACTATATTAAATGTAAAAAAAAAAAAAGAATGCTACCAATTTTAAGGTTGCAAATCAATTAAATTGTTATAAAATTTTATATTAATGTAAAATGATTTATTTTGTACATGATGAAGTGGTGATCCGTCTAGTTTGGTTATCGGTATTATCAGAACTCACCCGAAATAATTACAAACTAGACGACCAAAGCCAAAATGTAAGGGGAACTGTCAAAATTTGGAAGCAAATGTCAGCTTGTTCATCATTACAAACTGGGATTTGGATTTTGGAGTATAATATAAATTTATTTGAAAAAGAAAGAAACAATCGAAGCTTGCTTTTAAGCTAAAAGATGACGCACCAAACATCCAGATTCCAGAATGCACGAAAATCCGACAATATTAGGCGAATATGCTATTTGCCCTATAAACATGATAAATCATGCCGTTTCGACCATATTTGTCCGACTCAGTACGCAGGGCAGAACCTCTAAGAGACCGGCGGGAGCCACCAACCCTACAAAAGATTAAAAAATTAAGTCGAAAATGATCGTAAAATTATATTTTAATCTCGTAAAAATTTATTATTTATATTGTTAGCCTCTTTAAATTTAAAGATTTTAAATAACCTTTTAATAAATAATGTTAAATTACGGCTACTTAGACAACACAATTCCATATATAAAATCCCAAGTTGCCGTCCTCGGTTCCTTGGATTTGGACAAAGCATCAAACGTTTGCAAAAGCTATAAATTAACTATTCTTTTATGCTTCTTAAAGGCTTCATTACGCGTCTGCATGTTTTAATTATGCTAAGTCAATTAAGTCCCATGTTTTATTTATTTGCAAAGCCCTGAAGCACGACATGACGGTATAAATATGAGAACCCTTCAAGCACTTGTAAACTGGGAAGCAAAACATTGTGTTCGGTCCGGAGCAGACAAGCAGGTTTTGATTATCCGAAATGGCAATTAAAACTCGTAACTACTCCGTTGACGGTAAGCAGGAGATGACTGTTGATGAGTTCACTAGATGGTTGAAGAGATTTGATGAAGATAACGATGGAAGGATAAGCAAAGACGAGCTTGCTGCCGCCTTAAGAGCCTCGGGGAGATGGTTTGCTAGCAGGAAGAGTAAGCAGGGAATTCGATCTGTGGATGTCAACGGCAACGGCTTTATTGACGACAATGAGATCAAAAACCTAGTACAGTTTGCAGAGCAACACTTGAATGTTAGGATTTTGTTTTCGTAAAGTGTTTGATTCGAGTCCACATCCTCTTCTTGTATGATATGGTCATCCATATGTTGATTTGAACGAGTTAATAATCCACAAAATATTTGGTTTCTATCCGCTCCTGAACATAAGATAAAAGATTGCAGATTCTAATATTAGATTCAGCGTCTTCTCTCCTTGAAAGTTTTTAACAGAAAGTCTACACTTTATAACAATATGTCCAATTCGAATCACATGGATTCACTATACAGAATTAAATATCAAACAACTCTGAAGCCAAATACAACTGAGATGCATCAACCCTTTCTTTCTATGCAAGTTAACTCACTTTGGACAACTAGAGTCGGCCAGTTCTGCATTTTCAAGACCATGGTGGAAGTTCTTGCAAACAGCCATGGGTCTTACAAACCTGTAATTTTCCCGCGAAATCCCATGGTAGAAAGTCAGAAAAATAGATGCACTGAAACTTTATCGGTGCTAGCTAGATGGATATTGGAAAGTGCAGGCAAAGAGGTGAAAGGTCTCTTGCCTCTACTACTATAAGTCTAATATTGATTGCCCTATGGTGTTAAATAAACTGCAACTCGAGTTCCAAGCAGGTCCTAGAATGTTAATTGACACACAATTCACAATCTATCTTGAGTTTTTTAACAAAAATTTGAAACTAGCATCGAAATTTACCTGTACAGCACCAAAAAGATAGCAGACATCGTAAGTCTATCTTGGTATCCGAATGCTCAAGCAATATTATTCTAGCTGACAACTTCATATATTGATCAAAGGAGGTGGCAGTTTCCAGAAATTCCATGAGTTAAAATCCTCCTGTAATTAATAGAAATAAATTAAGATGCAGAGCAAAATAAATAAAATGAAACACCCTAAAATGAATTAAACTAAAAACTTGAGAATTTAGACATAATATATTCTCAGTAAGATGCTTAGTCAGGCATGATAGATGTCACATAAAGTGAAGAATGGAAAATCTAAAAGAAAGCAGGGAACAATCGGGTCTCTTTTCACACACAAAAAAAAAACGTATACAAAAACTCAGCCTAGTCACCGTCACAGCCATGTTTACCAACAGATGTATCCACAAAAGGCTCTGATTGGGAAACAAACTCCATATTGTGGGTTATCAATGGAAAAGAAAAGGTAACAAAACCTGCTCCGCGGAGGCCATGGGTGGAAACATGGCATGAACAAGATCATGAAGGGAACTATAAGATTTGTCAACACAGTGGTTCATAGCTACCTCACCCTGCAAACTTGAAACCGTTAGAAGAGAAGTTTGGGGCGGTAACATTGGAAGCATTTGTCACACCTTTCTTTAAGCATGAGATCCTTAGATTACCTTTGGATTAATAATGAAGATTTTCCCTTTTGGGATTCCAACCTTAAGATAGCTGATTTCATCAGTATCTCTATTCCCAAAACCAGCATAGAATGGATTGCAATCAGGTGGAAACAATGCTTTGATATCCTATAAGTCAAAAGATTAAAAAAACTTTTTAGTTTTTAATCTATAATGAATTTAAGATAAAATTTCTCATGCATAATATTAAGACCGATTGCAATCATAAGGAATGAAGTTCAAGAGTTGTAATTATATAAATTTGTTTCATAACTTAATGATTCAAATCTAATTTTGTTGAGAAGTTCAATAAAGTAGAACATCCCTCAAAACACTGTAAATTTCTCTCAGACTTGCATGCAACCTATCCTACTGATTTGAATTACAAACCATTTGGATGTATATAAAAACTTGAAATGCTAGAAGATTTAACAGTAAAAATAACATATCAGAAGCAAATATATCAGCGCAGAGAAGCTCTTCTAATGACTGAGAAATATATAGGATGTTTAAGAATAAATAATGTGGATTAGAGATATCTTTTGGGGTGAGAGACAAAGAAACAGATAGAAAAAGATATATAGAAAACTCTAATATGATTGAAGGGGTTAAAAGCACATGCTCCAAATCAGAAACAATAACATCTTAACTACTTAACCTTCAATTTAAGTTTCAAAGTGATCATGCATGGGAAGTTTTTAATTTCCTAAGCAAAAGGCACATATGAGGAAACAGAAACAAAATAAAATAGAACAAGCTTTCATATTTATAGCAGTTCAAAGTGTCAATACAACTAAAACTTTGATTTTTAGGTTGTAAATTGTAATGGCATGACTCATCTCATGTATCAATTTTAAAGGTACAACTATGATTACTCATCTTAGTTATTGAAGAAATGTTTTAAATATCTCTAGGGGTTAAACATAATGGTTTGCCTTATCCTAATTGACTATGAAGGCATAATGCATGCAACAAAACCCAAACAATAATAGAAGTTAAAATGGTATACGTTGAATAAGAAAAGCAAGCCTAGCAGTCACACATCTCACACATGAAAGCAACCCCAGAAAACAGTTTAATTAAGTCCCGGAAATGTAAACAATTACCTTCTCTATATAGGGATGGAAAAAGCCCATCAGGGGAAATAACAATTGGCCCATCTGGTAAAGCCTTACCATCCTACAGGCATTAAGATATGTTCAGTAAACAGTTTCACATTTTTATGAGCAATGGTGGTAAGCTAACCAAAGAAAACGAACAATAGAAACATGAATTTGTTTCAACTTGACTCTCATTTTACTGTTCAATATAAGAAAAGCATTAAACTAGCATAGTTCACCTGCTTAAGGTTGACTAAAAATTTCCTAGTGATATATGCCTGGGATATCGCACGTGCACTAAGAAAAAGCAACTGATACCCATTTTCCTGCAAGATAGAAGAAGAATTTTTATGCATTGAAGATATTAATAGTGTTATTCGTATTCATGCATTAGAGTCTCTGTAAAATATAGAAAAGTTTTTCTTTCTACCATCTGAAATAAGACAATGATTGTATGCAAGGGCCTTAGTTGAAACGCATTGTTTACAAACCAAAGGTTTATTCTGGTTGTGAACACAAGAAGGAATAAAGTATCATGAGCTGAAAATTTAAGATTACCCAACCTTAATAGCTGAAAATAAATGTGCAACGCCACTTTGCGACCAATCTACCCCAACCATAGGCATGAACTGACCTAGAACATCTGATCTGTATCAATAAAATAGAATTAGGGAAGCCGAAAATGACTGGAAATGAAACCTCAGTCAGCAGCAATTAAGAACTTAATAAAGAACCAGATAATAAAAGAAAACTAGAACAATCAGGGTTATCTAATGCTAGCTGTCTCCAATAATCTTGTGGGTCAAGAGTAGAACTATGAAAAGAAGAAAAAAATAATTTGAGGAAAGGACAAACATGAATTTTGAGCCTAAGAGCAAGATTTGAAGACAAAACATAATATACTCAAGTTATCCAAAGGTTAATGCTAAAGCTGCATATTGTAATAAATAAAAAGCATTGAATGAAACATAGAACTACGGGAAAAAAAAATGTCAGCAATCAAAGCTCAAACTCCTAGCAAGTACATTTCCAGTGACTGAAATACCAAACATATGGACAGCCTGAAGTATAAACCATGGCCAATTTCTCGGGCCATCAAAATATAGCAATCTGAATATTGTTTTATTTTTTTCCTGATATACCTTACAACCAAATGATCAAATCTTTCTCTGTTTCACCCTAATAAACAGATTACCATCCATATCAATGTTTTCTTCTTTCTATTGCATGAGTGTGTTTATCATGCAATTAATGTAGAACTCATCCCATCGATGGAATGACTCAATTTGGATGGAGATTGCCAACCTAAATCAACTGCAAACAAGCTTCGGTTCCAAGGCTGAGCAACACCTCACAAAGCCAGTGAAATTTAATCCTCAACTTAGTGTTATACCCATTATAACATGAAAGCATGTGGTGAATATCATTGGTGAGATGTGGCTGTCATCTAAAACTGACGTTTAATTATCAACTTTTGACATACACATGAACTTTAACCAGTACTCAATCTAAACCATAAAGTGGCATAACAAGGTGCTCTGGATCAACGAAACTCAGAAACATCCTTACCTTGTAATTGTCCCATCAACATCTGAGATTACTATACGAGTGTTCCATTTCCACAAATGTATTCTAGCATCAACCTGTTTGGTACATGATTTTGAGTGAGTACATCCAGACTACAACCGATAAATCAGAAATGACCTTAACAACAAAAAACTAAATAATATTTCAGAATGAACATTTAATTTCAAGTAAGGATTTAGCCAAAAAGAAAAGACCTGCTGCTTCCCAAGCATATTGGTCGAAAATGTGAAGGTTATATGATTCATCCCTTCCTTTAAATTCAAGGATGCCAGTTGTTCAGAGGTTGGAGTGATTGCCCTGATCATCTTCTTTACCTGCTTGGGTTTAAGCACATTTCTATCATTGCCACTAGCAACAGTACCATCTACAGCATTCTCAGCATCCAAACCTCTGGTATCAGCTGGAGCCAGAAGCACAGCCTTACCAGATCTTGATCTTCTCATAGAAAAAGGCCAAAGCCTCCAGCTTCCGCTATGGGAGACTATGGCTTTTGATGGATCCCCTTTGATGGATTTTTCAGCTCGGTCAACAGGTATCATGCCTTTGGGTTCAAATATTTCTTCACTTCCAAATGTAACCCTCCCTAAAAGAATAGGGGCTGCTTCATCCCATGGAATGTAGCGGTCACCAATTCGAACAACAAGCCTATCATTCTTCACAACAGCAGGACCTAAAGAAACAAATTTCTTGCTATCCAGTTTTTCAGCATCAAATGCTTGACAGGCAGCTTCAGCCCCCATCCCTTCATGTAGCAAGTGTTTGCAAAGAGATATCTCTGCACAAAGCACAATACATGTCACTTTCTACAGTTTACAGCCTAAAAAGCACCAGAAAGAGAATATTTTTTCTACATTTAACTAAAATCATAACAAATAGTAAGTTAATTGTACTTCAGTACAATCCATGGATTTACCCATCACATCATAATAACCAAGTTCTCTTATTTATCAATGAAAGTAAAAAGAAGCAAAAAAGATAACCAAGTTCTCTTACCGACTGCAGGATTGTAAAGAGTATTTTTCAACTTCACTGAAGTCCCACTCTCCTCACAACTAGACTTTTCATGTGCTAATTGCTGTTCCTTATCAGCATCTGACCTTATACAGCTTGAGTCATCTTTCTTGATTGATGTCCACTTCATGGTTTCAGAACTAGAATCTAGGGAACGGCTTAGAGGATGATGGTTGTTTACATCAAACTTGGAAAGAGGAGACCATATATTAGGAAGTGATTCCACCTGCCACCCATTCTTCTCACCAGCTACTCTATGATTTCTAGAAATACTAATAGGATTAGAGACTATCCTTGCTTTTTCAACAGAGATTTCCAGATTGGTTGATGGATTCTCCTGAACAAATTTGTCGGGATTTAAACAAGACTCGTTATCCACATTACATAAACCATTTACTTCTTCAGTTTCAGTACAACTGGAGGGAAGATCTTTATTTACACAATTTGGTTCGTGGAGTTTGAATGCATAAAGGTCAGTGAAAAGGAATTGCTCATCCTCTGAACTCTCTGATGGTGGAACACTTCTCTTTGGGTCACTATCACCATAAAAGTTCTGAGAATCGTCAACAGAGTCCAAAAAAGGATGAACAACATCCTTGATATTTTTCCCATTTTCAACATGATCACCTAAATCACTAACAGGGGAAGTAATGTGAATGCTATGTGACTTAATTTCTTCCAAACCAATTACAGGGTTGGCACCAACCAAGTAGGATTCTGACATGGTTAATGCCCCTGGAGAACCTAACTCCATATCCTCAGCTGGCTTGGAAAGGGTAACCTGATGAAAACCACCTAGTACATCAGTTCAGCAAGATTTTTGAATTATCACGAGAAAGCTATTCGAAGAAAAACTTAAGTTCAATATCATTTCTAGAGTAGTTCAAAGCAGTTTTGTTGTCTTCAAAAGAGTAATGCATTATCAATATCCTTAAAAATAAAGTAATTTGTTTAAAATGTCTCCTGCAAACTAAACAGAACATTATTTATGAGAGCTCACCTCTGGCACTGGCTCAGTTTTTGTAAGCAGTGTTTCAGCTTGAACATGCGCTTCACCATTTCCGATATCAGAAAGGCACAGTGTTTCAAGAGTTTTCTCACTAGAACCAACCAATGTTATTACTGAGCTCTCTGACATTTTGCCATAAACAAAAGCTTGAAGACTGTCTGAAACATTCTCATTACCAGCCAGCGCTTCATCAAACTGCTTGTCAATACATGATTCAAACTTATATTCACTTTGTGTGTCAGGACCACTCATCCCTGACCCTGAGACAGCACCAGTCGCATTCTCATCATGATCCAAATTCCTGATACTATTATCCATAGCTCCTGATATATTGGCTATTACTTTGCATTTATTTTCCATAAAACCTTCACCTAACGAGGAGGTTTCAACAATTTGTTGTTCGGCACTTACACAAGACACTTGTAAGCTAGCTTCCTCAACAGAACACTCTAGTTTATCAAAGCCAGAAGAACAGCTGACCTTTTGCTTGTTGCAGCACTCCGTTTTGTCTAGTAATGTCTGCCGATCAACACTATTTTCCTCCTTATCATGTACATAAGTCTGAAACAGGTTTTCTTCATCATTCTGCATCCCCATTCCAGAACCTTTATTTGATCTATTAGAAGCAAGATTGGTAGACCACTTCACCTCCAGCAGCTCAGCAGCAAGCTCTGCACGCTCCAATGAATCTGATCTCATTACACCAGTACCCTCCTGGTAACTATTCTCCTTTATTGACCTCTGTCCGAAAACAAGCCCAAATATTCCTGACCGCCGGGAACTGGTCCTAGCCACAAGCTTCCCATTGCTCATATCAACTTGAGCCACTGAATTTGACTCATCAACATCATAACTACAACTCTTGGACTTCACTGGTTTTCTATTACCAGACAACGATTCATCTGTCTCATCCCCAGAAGACAAAGGAAATGATACAGCATCAGTTTCATTTTCTTCAACATCCATCTCCCTGAGAAAATATGCTTCCCCTTTATGATCAAGAAACATGTTGAAATTCGCCTCGATGCCATTTACAGTGATGCTTACCGCCTTTTCCTTTTCCCTCGTCTTTAAAACCCCTTGAAATTTACCGAACCGAACATACCAAGGCGATGATTTGAAGCTCCCATCGGGTTGCTCCACTACAATTATATCCACTGCGCCGCCAAAAGGATGAAAAGGGCCAGAAACAGTATACACACCGCGGGAGATATAGCTACCTAGCCTGCCCACCGCATACATACTCGTTTCCTTGAATTTCTAAGACCACCCAGACCTCAAATACTTGAAATTCAAACCATAATTTACTGAAAAAGTGTACAACTTTTAATTTTGTAAACACCCATATAAAAGAGTCTCAACTTTCGAAACATAATTGAAGAACTCCAATCAATAAAAAGAGAAAACCTCGCTCGTTGTAAATGAAGAAAGCAAAACATAGACAAAACGTATCAATTAGGGAATTATACAATGCAAAAGAATTCGAAATTAAAGAAACAAACAATAAAAGAAATAGTCAAACCAAACAAGATAGATATGCATCTGTATGTAACAGAACCAAAAAAAAAAAGAAGAAACAGTCGCTGTTGTGTTCTTTTGCGTGTTCCTCAGTTGTAAATTAAACGCTGGTAAAAAAGAGACGTGACCAACCAAACCAATCCAAAAAAGAAAGAAAAAATCCCAAACCTCCAAGACGAGAACGGTAGTTGACGTTAATAAAAGCATATTCGCATCCATCAGATACTACGTCATTATTAGAAATCCCAATTTGCAATAAATAGAAAGAAAAAGAAAATAATGTATGTCTTTCTAGTTTGGTGTATAGACTTAAGTATACTGTTGTAGTAATTTCTGTCTTAGTAGGACCAAACAACGATGAACACAAAACAAGCCTATGTATAATGTATGTCTGAATGTATTCATGGTTATGAACGAGTATAAGATTATAAAAAAAAAGTGTTTATTAAACAAACAGGTTAAACAAAATCATGTTTGGTTCAATTATATTCACAAAGAAATTTGTTTATAAAATGACTTAGAGTATATTAAACATAAGAGCATTGCATTGAAATTTATGTGTAGCCAATAAAATTTTATTAAACATCGTTAAGATTAGTATTAATGGTAGATAAAAAAATGAAAAGTCTCATCTTAAAGAAGATATATGGGTAGCCCAACCCAGGCATAGGTGGTTGCGTCCCCTGAGCTCTAAACAGAAACAGAATTCAATAAAAAAAAGTCCAATCAACAATATAACTGTGTGAGGCCCAAATAGCATAAAATGAATGGAACTTTCACCCTTGGTGGTGACAAGGAATTCACTTCCAGATTCCAATACAGCTTAAATCAATCCATTATACGAGGAACTGATTGTGTTTCATGTCAACTGATATGTTTCAAAAACTGCGGTTGACAGCTAGTTGTTATTATCTGCCTAATGGGGGCTTGCAATTTGATGTTTTAATCAAATGATTTAAGTTCATCCTACCCTGGCGTTTTTGCAGCTTTAATATTCCAACCGCTATATGTTAAAAAATGTGTCATTTCTTCTAATACATTTCTCTCTTTCTGAAAAAAAACTTCAAGAGAAAACACAAACACAATGACAAAACTTGTTTCTGATCTTTAGAAATATCCAAGTACAAGAAGAAAAGAAGGAAAAGATGAAGAATAATAATTTGTTTTTACAAGATCTTTGGAAGTATGGAATTTTCCTGTTGGTCCAATGAAACGGACACATCATATGACCACAACAATCTCTCTCAAATGTCTATGGAGTTCATTTTTTTTGAAATGAAACAATCCTTATCTATGCATCTTTTAAAATTCCAAGATGGGTTTTTCAAACTTTTTTTTTAGTGTTCATTGATTCATGATTTCAGATTAATATCCCAAATCTAAAATCTCAGCCAATAAAAATTTTTTTCTGGCAAAACCTTGAAATGAAACAATCCATATATAGAGGCTGAAAATGCATATTATTTTCAGGAAAATATAATTATATATTCTTTTTCTTCTATTTCTCTAACGCCACGCCCTTTGGGGTGGTGCCACCTTGTTAAACCAGATAAGGGGAAAGATTTGGACTTCGGCCTTCCTTTGGCATCGTCAACGTTGCGGCTATGGTGAAAGTTACCAAATTTGTCATTCCCATAGTTCTTGTAGTTGCTTCTGATATTGCTGTCGCTTTTGCTTCTACAATTGGTGCTGCTGGGTTTATCAGGTTGCGGTTCGTCCAACAACTCTCTTACGGGAACGTTGCATCCATCCAGTGAATTCGTAGAGCAACGTGGAGACACCGGGAGGTGAGAAAGGAGGTGGAGAGGGAGTAAATGGCCATGAAAGAAAATGTCATCTGCTGGTGCCAAATCGATAGCCGATGAAGGTGAGGTTTTGGTTTTACCAGGGACAGTGTTGGAGGAAGAGTGGAGAGAGACGACCGTAAAGGAGAATTCATGAGAAGGAGAAGGAGAAGGAGAAGAAGATGCTGAAGGAGGTGAAGCTGGGGATTGCTTATCTGCTGACCCTTCTTCTTGCTTTATGCCTGCAACTTTCTCCCTGGTTTTTTGCTGCTGATAACCATTCATGATTGTAATTAAGCCAACTCTAGAATATCTGATTCAGTATCTGGAAATGAAATGAAATGAAATGAAATGATTTTTTTTTCTCTTTTCTGGTGGTTTGTTTGTCACACAGAGAGAGATTGTAAATGGGACATATATTTGGTTACCTTTATGCATTATTCTTCAATAAAAAGGGTGGTGGCGGTGGCCGTTGGGCCATTGGGGCACTTTGGAGATGAGGTGAGATTGAAATATTTAGCAGATAAAGCATCAAAAAGGGTTGGTGGGTCCTTGTCAAATCCAACAACTGATGCAAAGAAATTTAGATCACAAACATCCAAAAGTTCCCAAACAGGCTGATGGAATGGCAAAGCAAAAACTTTTATTCTCCTTATGCGAGTTGCTCTGCCAATAAGACGGGGGAGGGCCAAAAAAATCACAGTGTTCACGCAGAAATATGAGCGTTCATTTCAAGAGGAATCTTAGAAGGCTGGGATTGCAATGTAACAACAAAAACACTGTTGTCCTTTTATATATATTTTTTACCGGGAATAACCTATCCTCTCTTTTCGCACGCAAGTTAACCATGAGGAGAAAAATACTAGTTTGTTTTTAAGATTTCATTCAAGTATACTGTCTTTGTGTAAAACGAGGTTTCAACAATGTTTACCTGTCATCTTGACCTCAAAATGATGTCACTGAGAGGTATTTGCTGACAATTTTAAATGAATATACTTTTTATTTAATTAATTAAAACAACAATTCCCATTTAGAATTATTTAAAAAATGACATCATGTAAATTCACGTAAGATAAACTCGTGTTTTAAAAAGCGAGTCTTAAACCCGCGTCCTATAAAAAACGAGTTATATGTTAAAAAAATGTGATAAATTAATTTTTTTCTTTCTTACCAACTTATTTAATACGAACCTCACGTTTTATTAAAAGCGAGTTTTAAACTCGCGTCCTATAAAAAACGAGTTCATTCTACGTGGACAATTTATGGGTCATTTTTTCAAATAATTTTAGATGAGGGTCATTCTTTTAATTAAATAATAAAAAAGTTATTGATTTAAAATTGCCTATTTGCTGAGTCCTCATTTCTTGTCCCGTGGAGTTCAATACTGTTTCAAGCCGGAACCTGCTAGTTCCATGGCTCAACTTCAATATACACGTTATTTTCTTTTTTTCTTAATCAGAATCATATATGCATTTGTACAAAATCTCTCTTCGAATGGACCGATTTGACATGCCGCTTTCAATATATTATAAAGCTGATTCTGAATTTTTTTGACCATTATCACTTTCGGATAACAAAAAAAATTGACAACGGCATCATGGCAGTTGAAAATTGAATTCATTTGTTTTAACTTTTAAGAATAGATGGTCTTAATTGTTGAGGCAGAGATGTCGACTGTGCCATTAATGCTTGATCATGAACTATCTGTGACAATTAAATTGTAAGCAGAGCAGCATTGTTTGGGGCAAAGGTTCTTACTCATCAGTCAATTTAAGACGACGACGATGAAGGGTCCGAGACAGCAAGTATGAAGTGTCCGATTAGGTGAGATGGTTGCAGACCCACACGCACGGGTACAAAGATGGTCCCTTCCAAAACCAGCAGCCCATGGGAGAATTTTTGTTTATTTTCTTAGAGGTCAACATCTCAATCATGGAGGCATTATTTTGGAGGCCTGGCAGACTCATCTTCGCCACTCAGAATAATCTCATTCCATCACTCCAAGGATAACAATTAACTTTAAAATATCTCATAAACCCTCGTGTTATAGAAAAATATCTTGCTTTTGGTTTTCTAATAGCGTGAATAATAAGAGAAGAAATTGGGCACTTGCCATTTTCGACAACTTGAAAGCGAGTATCACGTGTATGCTTACTATAGCCAAACACCCTACAGCAAAGCTGGCGCCAACTGTAAAACACGAACACGCAATTCCATTCGGGTGCTCAACATATCTATTCCCAGACACAGCAAGTTCCAGCTACTAGTTATACTATCCTTATCATAAAGATCAAGCCATATACAAATAAATTAAGCATACATGTACGGTGTACTTCTGGGCAGAGGAGGTTCAAAGATTTTAGCGGCTTTGTGCAATTTTTAAAATGCATAAAAGCTGTAATTTTTTTTTTTAAAAATTACCTTAATAGAAAAAAAAATATTATTATATTATCCTCTTGAGCAACAAACAACTGTCTTATAAACATTTAAAAATTAAATATTTTCACTTAAAATGTGTCATTCTTTTTGCATGTTTAAAGTTTTAGATAATTGTTATATATACATAATTATATATACAAATTTATAATTTTTTTACAACTATTTAACTTAAGTTCTCTATTTTTGGGCTCTCTCTCTCGGAGCCCTGTGCAGTCGCTCCTATCCAGAACCCCTACCGCTTCTGGCTAAACGTTTAATCAACCACAGCCACAGTTCTCAAAACGCTGGAAAATAATATTGAAATAAGCAATAATGCATTGAATTGATTAAGAAATAATAGAATTGTTGTCGAAGGAACAATTATCAACATGAACAACTTTCATTCAGCAAGCTAATCATACAAAGTTTTGCCTAACTTCTGACATAAGTGTATCGAGTACTCAACAAATTTTCCCTATATATTATAACCATTACACTTTTAAGTCCACTATCATTTAGTGTTAGTTTTATGAATTGGAGAGACTGGTATACAACGGGATGAACACAGATGAACACAGAATTACCTCTGAAGCATGCCACTATGCACTGCCGGAGCTATGAAAACTTCGGCATATCTTCTTGTTTTTTAATTTCAAGTCTTATATACTCCAATTCAGATGATCATAAGATCTAAATGAATCCTCAGTTGCAAGTGGACCAGAATGCTCCATGACCCCTACTAAGAAATTGAAGGAAAACTATAGTATATGATTGTGATATCATCCCGTTTACATCCACCCTCCGAAACAATTGTTAGTCCCCATAAACGCCACAGTAGTTTGGGAGGTCTAGCTAATCACTGTCACTATCATGTCTATCTGAAAACAGGGAAAACGAGAAAGATATTTAAAAAACCTTCAAAGAGCTTTAGTAACATAAATTTGCAATGAACAAAGAGAGGAATATGAGAGTTTTTTCATTACTTCCTGACGGTCTTTTCCCTTCCATGGCTTCTTTCTTCTCCTGGCAACTAGTGCAAAGGAAAGGACCATCACAGGGACGTAACTTAACCGAATTAGATGTGCCAGCATGAATTGAAATACCCTCTCCGGGTTTCATCTCTAATTGACAGACTGCACACATGAACAGCTTAAACATGTTGCACACTGGATATTTTGTATCAAACCTGCATCCAACAGAAGGGTTCCTAATAAGATAAAACTTTAAAGTACTTAGGGTCTGACACATGAAGACCAAATTTCATATCTCAACAAACAGAGAATTATCATATGCACAAACCTTTCTGAAAGCATAGCGGATCCCTCCTCAAAAAGTTCCTCCACCACATCTGGCTCCGTGTATTCTTTATCAGAATGAGAAGATGAAGACTTCTTGCGAAACATGGCCTTCAACTTACCTTTTACTGCTTTCTTTGGGGGTGGCAAAGTAGGAGGTGGCTTCTCTAGCGGTAAGATATCAACAACAATGCAGGTTGTATCATCTCGAAGACCCTTTGCTTGTACAGCTTCCTGTTCAGTGGAGACCAAGGAGTTAGAAGTCATTTAGAAACAAGACTGATACTAACATATTGCAAAACCAGAAGGGCATAGTGCTCCCAGTAGCAACATTTGAAGGCCCATCCAACCCATCAGACCTCAAGTAAGGGTTTAATATTTTTATTTTTAAATATATTTACAATAAAAATTAATAAAAATATTTCTTAAAAATACCCTTGCCCAGTGCCTAGTCCAAATCAGGTCAGATTTACCAAGGTGCATGGGATGCCTAGCCCTTGGACAAGTCAAGTGTTAGAACAAAAGTAATTCAGGAGTATACTTTCACAATCTGTCCAGCTGCAGCATCTGGCGGCATTCCGCGACAACATTCAAGAGCTACTTCAGCCGATAACACATCCCAAACACCATCACTAGAAATAATTAGCCTACCACCACCCGTAGACAACTGCCGAAAATAAGCCAGTTAGTCAAATAAACTATTAATAAATTAAGAACAACAATTAAAGAAAAGATTTTCTAATTTCAAGGGGGAGGAGTGTGGAACTAGCTTGGTCAAACATCTAGCACCTTTCCAAAGGAAACTGGTTAGGGTAAAAATTAAAAGAGGAAAAACCCAAGGCTAAAGAAATTCAATGCGTGAGTATAGGACACACGAGGATACAAATTTAATGGCTAATCTATGTCCTTCAGCTAGCACGAATTCATAAAAGATATTTGTTCCAAGTTCAAGGAAGTCTATATTTCTTAGCAAAGTTGCAATGTGAGTATAGGACACATGAGGAAACAAAATTATTGGCCAAACTGTCGTTCAGCTATCACGAATTCAGAAAATATATTGGTCCCAAGTTCAAGGAAGTCGGTTATAGCCAAGTATATAACCAATTTCTTAGCAAAGTTGCATAAGGAAAAATCACATTTAAAAGGTGCTGTGAAAGGAAATGTACAGAAAACACTACTTACGCACATAAGTTAAATAAAGAGACAAAGACAAGCTAATAACAGACATCAAAGAGCATGCAGTTAGAATATGAAAGACGAACCTTTACTTGCTTTACATATGGAACAGGAACAATGTACTCCCCAACATCCATGTCACCAATAGAACGTGAAAGACACAAGCCTCCAGGCCAACATCTTAAGGGACCAATCTACAAAATAATGTTACCAGACACCCACTTTGATACATACAATGAATCAAACATGGTTCTATTCTTGACTGCAGGCACTGAAATTCTCTACGAAGAACCAATTTATCAGGCATTTCAATACCATGTTTTTAAATCTGAATTGAGACAAGATATATACAGAAAAAGATGTTGCTAATGACAATTGTTCAGCTATTGTTAATTAGTTTTACAGAGGATTCCTCTAATTCACATAAATTATCTTGTACATTCTTCTTGGAACACTTCTTCTACAGAGTCATGTAAACTCTGAAACTAGCTTCTACTCCAAGTATTGTGTTAGCACATCCATTCACCTGAATATATCTTAAAAGGCATTAAGTTTCACTAATGGAAAGAAACACATAAGAATCTAGAAAATTTTTGTTAAAGCACTCAAAAACAAGACGCATAATTGTAATGGGAGAGGAGATACCTGTGCACCACCACCCGTATTTAACCGCCCAACCTCACCACCACTTGCTGTGATTCGCTCCCTCCTAAAATGATGAAAACAGAAAGTAAGATATCAATATATTGGGAAACTCTTAAAATACGGTCAACACTCAACACAATGTTAATAACTTACTCCTTTACATTGCATTCAAACCTATGATCAGCTGACAAGTAATATATATCACCTTCAGCTGATTCAAATATACAACGGGAATCACCAACTGATGCAACTGTTACAACCCATCCTTCTATTATCACAAAGGTTACAGTAGTTCCCGAAGTTTTTGCTGGAAAGAAAAACATAACATGTATATAAATTAATAAACATGTGGAAGAAAACCCAACAAAAAGTTATTACCCAAATTTTTAAGAATTAAAGAAAAAAAATATCTACTTGACAATATTCTGTTCTTTTTTCTCAATTCCCACTTGATGGGAGAAAGAAACTACGTGCTTATGTACATAAAATTAGTTGCTTAAGTATAATCGTCCTAAATAAATAGAGGGGGGAATAGTCATAAATTAAAGATCTTCTGTAATAAAATCATACAAATATAGGACAAGATGCTCAATGATAAATATCAACAAATGTGTTTTCTGCCTTTTATCATACAAGAGAAAGCAAACAGTTCCAATGTAGAATACACAACCTAACAGTCACCCCACTTACATGACCTCACATAAAATAAAAAGCAGCAACAAAAAAATAAATTGACAGGGAGAAAATAAAATGTTAGTGTGAAATAGGATACAATCAGATGAAATTTACATGATAGCATCAACCACTCCTAATGTAAGTGTACAAATTTATAAAATTTAATCTTTATCTAGAAAAATACTCCAAAAATGGCCCAAAGGTTATCCTATAAAACATATACTCAGATATGTTTACACACCCAAAAAAAAATCCATACCTCTCTCTTGAAAGTCTTTGTCTGTTTTGACAAAGCCTGCCACCAGAGCCCTCGGCAGCACAGAAAGCCATTCATCTCTATTAAGATCAGCAGGAATAGCACTTAGGACATTATTTAGGAGATTCTCCTTAGTGTAAATGGCAGCACCAGACCCGTTGTGTCCATCAAAGAGCTATAAAAAGAAAAAAGGGTTTAGCAAGTCAACCTATAAAAGGATTCCAAAAGCAAATAGACGATGGACAAATATATTTGCACAAAACCAAACAAATCGTACAGATAATAACAACAATACACCTAGCAGACGAAAGCTTTTATACATTATATTCTACTGATGCAAATTCAAGGTTTTTTATTTTGAAGTTAGGTGATTTAGCTTGAGCATGTAGAATGTGATTAGCACTAATATAGTTAGTATGAGAGACAGAAAATTCATACCCCGAACACTGAGAATGTGGCAACACCATCTCCCATTGCTCTTTGGCATTCTGTTTTAATCAACGTAAAGTCTTCCCCTTTCTTGCTCTGGCTCGCTTGTCCATGTAAAATGTTTGGATCTTCGTTCTTTTCACTTTCTGATTCTCGTTTCAGTAGAACCGACAGAGGCACCGTTTGATGTTCGCCTTTCGAGGACATTGTTCAAAACTTTCCAAATCCAATACACACCAGTAGCTAAAACTCCTCCTCCTAAAGCAATGCCTCTAATTATCCGTGAATTCCATTAACAAATCCTGAAAAACAAACAACGAAAGCTTCAACGATCAAATCTCACCGCCAAGGAAACAAAATAAAGAATTGAATCGATCAATGATCAACTTTTAGATATGCAGACGGCAACGGCTGGTGTGAAAATCGAAATCTTCGACAAAACATTAGGAGATATAACTAAGATGAAATTTGAACGATCAGATTTTACATCAAAACTGAAAAAATGGAAAATATATAAATAATATAAAAGAATCCGAGTCAATGTAGACAATAACACGTTATAAAATATTCTACAAATCAGTGAACCATAACATAAAAGGAATAACGAATCTCAACTCGTAAATAGAAATGCAGAAAATATATATTAAAAGGAAAAGAGGAAGAGAACAATACAGAGGGAAGAAAGAGAAGGGAAGGAAACAAAGAGAAATCCGTCGATAGCAGAGATTACGCGCGAAGAGAATGAGAAGACGACGACGCGGCGAATTGAACTAGTCGCTGTGATCGAGAAACGCGGATCCCGGCATCCTGTAAAATTTCCATTCTTTCTCGATTGGAAAAAAACGAACTCTTGAGAGAGAGAAATGAAAACAGAAACAAAAAAATTAACAACGCCCCTTTAACACTGCGGAAATGAAGCGAACTCCCTTCTTTTTTTAATATCTGACGTGGAGGAAACGGAGCCGTTTTCCCGGCGTTTGAGTTCTGTTAATGTTAAGATAAACGGAGATCACTCAATTATGTTTAAAATTACATTTGGGTCACTTAATTTTATGCTTCTAACCACGGGCTGCTTGGCATTTTTGAACCGTCCAAACACGGGTGAATAAGAATCAAAAGATACAAGGAAAGGGACTTTTTCTCGAATTTGGCCCGCAACGACATATATTCGTGGGCCACATTTTACCATTTCCTATTTTTATATAAATTACATATTTACAGTACCTATCGAACAAATATTTTATTCACGAATCACGTTTTTATTTTATTTTTTAACTAATTTATTGAGGTGATTTTTTTATATATTTTCTCACGTTGAGAATGTGATTGTTACGAAAACAAAATTACAACATTTGGTATAATAGGGCGATATTATTAAAATCTTGAAAATTTTATATTGATATGTTCGATTTAGTAAATATCTCTTTAACAATATTATGGTAGTTTTTTAAATTTCTCTAATCGGATAAAATATAAATTTTAACATTTTAAATAGTATTTATTTTGATGAGAAATAATGTTTATTATTAATAAAAGTTAATTCATTATTAATAAACATGTAATTTAATCTATATATGTTTAAATTCTATTTATTTATTATAAATAAATAATATAATAACACATTTATCTAAAAATAATATATAGTTAAATCTAAAATTTTGTATATGATTATATTAGAATCAATTTAAAATTTAATTCGATAATAGCCAAAAATTGAAAATTAAATATTTTTATAATTTTAAAATTACTAATTTTGTTTAAGATAGGATTGGTGTTGACAAAGCACCAATTACGGAGGGCACTAAGTCAATTTATCAATTTTCCAGCTCATTAGAAAAGGGCGAAACGATAGGAACAAGAAAAAAAAATGTCAATTATGTTTCAAATATATTAACCGAACAAATTATTATCAAATATATTAACCGAATCATATTGATGATTAAAATGTTTTGAAATAAAGAAATGAAAAGTCATTCATTAATAGAGTCGAGGGGAAAATTAATTGAATAGAATCGAATCGAAATATTTGAACGATTTATAGAATACTATTTAATGGTTGTAGCTATTTAATTTAAACTGAATTAACTATTATTAATTTTATAATAAAAATAAGTATATTATGTCTCAAGTTATGAAAATAAATTAAAAACATTGTATAAGAATTATTGATTTTTATTTATTTAAAAAATAATTTTAAAAATATTTACATAAAAGGCTTTTTAAAATTTACTAAAAAAGTAAAAAGAATAAACTCATTTTATCACGATTAAAGTAAAAAGATTAATAAAAAAAAGTTGATATGAAAAAGTCGAGAATCAAAACAACCTAATACTTGAATAAATGATTTTTTTAATAGTCTAAAGGTAATTACAGGTAGTATATGGTCATAGAAATTATTAACCCTTTGACAATATATATACTTTACAGACATTACGATATGAATATTCGTTTTTTCATTGAGACTACTTGTTGGGTTCAATACTACATATTAACCCGTTTGTGGATGGATCCCCCGATCTTGCAGGCTTGGCATGTGATGGGATCCTTGTTATTATTGCAGAGAAGGATATACTAAAGGATAGAGGGATGTTGTATTATGATGAACTGGTGAAATCTGAGTGGAAGGGGAAGGCAGAGATTATGGAGACAGAAGGTGAGGATCATGTCTTCCATATCTTTAATCCTGACTGTGACAAGGCCAAGAGCTTGATCAAACGCTTAGCTTCTTTCCTTAACCAAGGGAAAGCTCCCGCTGAATGATAATGAAAGCGATATTTGCTTGGTTCTAAACTAAGTTAAAAGAGTGTGGTTTAGATCTCCCGTGGACATGTTGTTTGCATTTCTTCTTCATTAGCCTTGATTGATGCACTTTTCTGAATGTATCGTTTCTTCCTATATGGGTCATGCCCATGATTTTACTGTCTTTTCTTTTACAAAGATTCCCCCCCTTTCCCCTCTTTTTGAGATTAATTTTCATTTAAACATACGGGCCTTCAAAATGATGAATCTCAAGTCAAAGCACTGAGAATGTGCATGACCCAGTCAACACGGTAAAATGCAAACAGAGAACCTCAAACAATTGCTGAAATGCAAGTTCAACGAGCTAAAACCACATCCCCTAACTCCCACGTAAACAGGGAGGGAGGGTGACAAAAGAGGGAAAACATACAAAATTTAACGAGACAGGTAGATAGTCGCTTTAAATTTTCAGGAAAAAAATACAGAAACAGTGCACTTGACCGACAGTATATGGGATCAATGTGTATGCAATTACCGAACTTGAAAAGATAATACAGATGCTAAGAATCTAGAAAACGACTGTGTCAAGCATAGTTCCCAAAGTCTGAACTATGTTTGAGGACATCACGTTTGAGACATGTTCCTCTAAGTGCTTCTTGGCATCTTGTCGCCCAACATTCACGATTGCCAGCTTTTCAGGGGGTAATTCATCTTCCTCTTGCACTGCCTTGTATTTTATAGCTAAATTCAACATTTCCAACCACCGTCATTACTTTGCCTTGTGTAAGACCATTTTTCATTATAACAAGCAATTAGCCACTCATCAGGACTTGGATATTTGAACTTTTGAGCAAAATTTCTAAATGCAGCCTCTTTAATACAGGGAGCTCGCTGCCAGGGAAGATTATCGCAGTTATTAAAATTTTTCTTCCCTTCCAAAGCAATGACCTTCAAGTACCTCATACCAATGAGAAACAGCATCAAGTCGATACACAACCGACAGTTCAACAACACAAAGTGGGTTAAAATCTTCACTCACCTGAACAGTTTGTTCATTGGTTTTCGAATGAGTATCAAAACGACGAAGTGTCAGTCCATCTGTCCACTTCTTCTTATGAAGATTCAACAGCATCTTTTCCTCAAGTTCATTCTTTCTGTAGTTAATGGCTATAGAATAATAGTGTCAATTTAGACCATGGATCAATGCCTGGCAATGAAAAATAATAAGATGAGATCAGTCCCCATGTCCAAGAAACTATTGGGAAAAACTCATAAAAATATTCATTTGGCAGTCACTTGGATAGATGGCTTATTAAGATGCCCCAGATTGGATGTTGTTTGACGTGGTTCTTGACCAAGCATCATGGTTTGTGGGTTGATCAAACGGAATATATAGTATGTTGCTAGGCAGACACCAATTCTGTGTCATGACTCATGATTACTAATAAGCATCAACGACAACGGCATATATGCGTTTTTTTCTGGGAAAGGGAGGGAGGGGTTACAAAGCAATGGGTAACAATAAATATAGTGCAGTGTCCAAAATGATTTTAAGGACAGAGTTGACAAGCAATCCTTTTCCCTTGAATACCCCCACTTCCTCTTCCTCTGAAAAAAAAGAGGACTGGAAAGTAAAGGAATCTTAATAAAATAGTTAAATACCAATAATGTTCTCATTTCTTTAAAGTATGAGAATGATGCGATTAATGAGTTGTAAGCTAAGTATTAACACTAACAAGAGACATCGAAACCTATGACAAACAGGAAATTCTTCTAAGCAACAGTAACATAGGAAGTTGACTAGCATGTGTATGATGCAGCAGAATGCAAAAATGTTAATCACAACCTGCTGTGTGTTTATGTCCACACCAGAAAGCCAACAGCCAAATCCTGGATGTGAATGGTACCAAGCCACCACCATCTCTGGCCTGTAACAAGCAAAAAGGTCAGCAACCAATCTAGAGAAGTAATAACATGTGATCAGGGAGTACAATACCAACTAGTATTGTCATATAAAAACCATCTCTTCAAATTTTGAGCCATTCCCAATAACTATTATAAGTTAGCATCAACGAAACTAGAGACAAGAGTGTAAACAATACCCTCCTGTTTGTTTGAGCATGTCAAGCATATTTGTTTGAAAAACATGATCCACAGCTTTGACACTAACACCAGTACCGCTCTGTGGCATTGCAAAGACATCCACGACACGCACAGTGTACTCATCAACAAACTCTCCCAACATCAAACCCATAACTTCCATGGGAACTCCAGCCCTCCCTATAATAAGTTCAAATCGACCGAATAAGGAAACATAATTAAAACAATATAATGCAAAAGCTAAACTCTTTAACCCCAGATATGAAATCAAAAGATCTCCCGGTTCTCATAGACAAGACAAGAATCAGAAAATTATTAATTTTATTTCATAAAAAACCCTAAACCGCGGAATCAAAACAGTTACGGTATATTTTTAAGACAAAGAAGAAAACCTAGTTAGCTAAGAACAGAGGCTGAGAAGATGAGAAAGGAAAACACCGTGCTTGAGCATTTTGAGAAGGGCGAGAGAGGAGATATAGACCTGCTCCGACGAATCGAGGGTCGGGGAATCAGGTGGCGGGTGACCCAAAGCGCCTCCAGCACCGGCGAACATCCTCTGTAGTCTCTCCATGCCTGACATTGTCTAATCGGAGTTTTTGGTAAACGAAGTCCTCGTCGCGGAAAGGCTTGATATCGAACTCAAAAGTTCGGTCTGGTTCTGTATAAATGGAGAACTTAAATGGTCCAAAATAAAAGAAAGCATGGGCTTTCCATTGAAATATTTGATGGTCCAATGAAAGTGGCTAAAATAATTTTAGGCTTAATATTATAGTTTGGGCTTATGGGGTCTACTTTCTTTTATATCTATACTAGTATCTATATCTATATTTCTATATAAGAGTGCGAGATAAAAAAAAAACTTTTTAATCAATGGAACTATTTTTATGGTTTATTATATGGAAAAAACTTTGATACACATGCCGTGTAAACTTTAGTTTACACGTGTCTTTTAGTTTTAGGAGTTAGGGTTTAAAGTTTAGGGGTTTATGTTGTAGGTTTAGAATTTAAGGTTAGTGTTTAGAATTTAGTGTATAGAGTTTAAGTTTTAGGGTTTAGTTTTTTAGTGTTAGGGTTAGAAATTTAGGATTTGGATTTTTATAGTGTAAATACACATGCTTGTATAAAATTAATTTTACACCGCTTGTGTATCAAAGTTTTACCTTATTATATTATTAGATTGAATTAAAAAAATTTGGTTCAATTTTTTCCCAAATACGTTCTTTTATATGTATATATAATATGCTCCATTGCACTTTAATCTTATTTTTATTTATATGTACGTGAAGTTCTTATATATAATTTATGGAATTTCACTTACAACTTATTATTATCGTTGTTATAAATTAGAGGTCATTTCCCTCCGACGATAAAAATTTTATTTAATTAATAAATAGAATCTTCAAAGAGGACACAAAACAACTCACATTAGAGTTTTATAATAGGAAAATTCTACGATGAATGATATGTTAGAAATAAAGTAACGGAGAACAGTAATAAGAACAAAAAAATGAGAAAAATATGAAGATTTGTATTTATTCTGAATATTCAAGTGTGTATAATGTCTTCATCAAATCATTTATTTATAAGCATAAAAAGTACATAATACATGAAACACTAATTAATGAAGATAATATTTCTACTGATAAAGTAAATCAAATCTCCTAGATATAGTTCTTATCATGATAGGCATCCACATATATAAATATTCATAACATTATCCCTTGGATGTCTATGGAGATAATGTGCCTCGTTAAAATATTACTAAGATAAAAACCCAATGGGAAAAATTTCTTTAGTGAAGGAAAAAGAGTAAACACATCTTTGATACACATAACATGTTGTTTCTTTAAAAACCTTACCAAAAAAATCCATTGGGACAAAACCTCGGTTAAAGGAAAAAGAGTGCAACGCATATTTACTCCTACGAAAACTTAATCACTGTTCTCAGTATTGATGGAGGGGGGATCAGGCGGATTATCCCCGGAACTGTTCTTGCATTTTTAGAGTCCGAACTTCAGGTAGCTAGAAATTTGTTTTGATTCATTGAATACATTAGCAAAGCTCAATGTTTTTTCATGACTAATATTACCATGTTTGGCACAATGGCTGTTTACAGAAGCTGGGTGGTGAGGAAGCGAGACTGGCAGATTATTTTGATGTCATTACTGGGACTAGTACTGGCGGCCTCGTCACTGCCATGCTAACAACCCCAGATCCTAACAACGAGAATCGCCCTCTTTTTGCCGCCAAATATATCAACGATTTCTATCTGGAACACTGCCCAAAAATATTTCCCCAGGATACGTAAGCTGATGATTGTGCATAGGAAGTCAAGGGAGTCGAAAATAAAGAAAAAAAACGTTAAAATTTTTTGAAAAAATCAATTAAGCTCTAAATTTTTTGCATTCAATTAAGCATTTGAACAAAAAAATTGAACATATTAAGACCTTGAATCAATTTTTACCATTAAATCTTGATATTTTTTTTGAATTTGCTGGTGCAGTGCGTTATGTCACAGTGTCTCAACTTTACATTTTCAAAATAAAATTTATTTTATTTAAAAATTGTTTAAAAATTCTAAAAGAAAGTATAAATATAAATTTTTTTGGATATGTAGTGTATCATGTGTCAATAATATCTAAAGGAAAAAAATTGTCAATCTTTAATGGTCAAAGGACTTAATTAATTCAATTCCTTGGTTCAAGAGTTTAATTGAGTGCAAAAAAGGATTAATTGATTTTTACACCTAAAACTAAAAAGAATAAAAGACTGAAAAAACGTCATCAATAGGATTCGATTCACTAACTTCAAGTAAAACAAACTTAATTTTCTGTACACATTTACTTCTAAGACGACACCCACTCTATAGTAATAAAATAGGTAAAATAAAATATAATTTAAAATTTTACATAAGATAAATTAAAAAAAGAATGGAATGTAAAAGTGAACCACGGGGCTTGCCCCTGTAAGCCACCATGTGGCTTCGCGCATGGTTGTGGATAAAAATCTTTACCTGATAAATGTCATCTACGTATTAAGAATACTGGAGTCTGACATAATCCTTTTGTTATATAACAGCACGCCATTTGCCCCGGCTGCAAATTTGGTCAAATCTTTAACTGGTCCGAAATATGATGGTGAATATCTTCACAACATTGTGAGAGAAAAGTTGGGTGAAACCAGATTGCATCAAACATTGACAAATGTTGTGATTCCAACGTTTGGCATCAAACAGCTCCAGCCAAAAATCTTCTCCTCCTACGAGGTTCATAACTCAGAAAAACCCTCTTATTACAAATTTCCTTCTCCAGATTCTTTGATGTATAAGATTATTTACCTGGCTTGCATTTTACATCATATTGTATTTGTAGGTAAAGAACAACCCTTGCAAAAATGCTTTGCTTTCCGATATATGCATCGGAATGTCTGCTGCGCCAACGTATCTTCCTGCCCATCAGTTTGAAACCAAGGATTCCGCCGGCAAAGTTCAATAATTCCATCTTATTGACGGTGGAGTTGCTGCTAACAATCCCGTATATATATATATATATATAGATGGTTTTATAACGTTGTGCAATTAATTGATCATATGTTCATAAATGGATCCATAAATACTCGCAGACCTTAGTAGCCATCGATGAAGTGACCAAAGAAATAATTCGTGGGAATCCTGATTTCTTCCCCATAAAGCCAGACGATTATACCCGTTTCCTAGTTTTATCCTTGGGCACCGGTTCCCAGAAATGTGAAGAAAAATACCCTGCTCAAATGGCAGCAAAATGGGGTCTCTTGGGATGGTTCACCTGTGAACACTCCGCTGATAGATGTTTTCATGCAAGCCAGCAGTGACATGGTCGTCTTTCACAATGCTACTGTTTTCAAAGCACTTAAATCTGAAAAAAGCTATCTCCGTATTCAGGTATACATTTATAGAGGGAGAGAATAATTTTTGTATTTGGAAATGTAGCAAGTGATATATATATAAAAGAGATTTATACTTAACCTAAAGCATCAAATGAATGCAGGATGATACACTAAGTGGAACAGTGGCATCTGTGGACATTGCTACAAAAGAAAAGAAAACTTGGAAAGGTTGAGGAAAATCTGCTGAAAAAACCAGTTTCCAGGGAGAATTTGGAGACTGGTAAATTTGAGCCTATTAATGAGGGTACAAATGAGGAGACGCTGGTTTGGTATACAAAATTAACTATCCTAACTTCTGATGTTCTATCGATTAGTGCAGTGGATCCAGAAATCGAGTTTTCAAATAGTGGGCTAAATTCAATTTTTTTAACAGATTAGGAACTGTTATCTAAGTCATAAAAGTCTCAAAATTTTAAGGAGGGCACAAATCATAAAATTTAAGGATTAATTCATAAAAGTTAAAAAATTAAAGTCAAATATATAAAATTTATTTATTAATTTACCCAATCTTATTTTGCTCGCCACTGTTCTATCGATTAATGTCAGATGTTATAATGTAGAAATCAATTTTTAATTCATATTTTTTTTTATAAAATGGTTTTAAATTGATGATTTTTTTATTTAAAAAAATGCAGATTAGCTGAAGTGTTATCTAAGGAGAAGAGGCGTCGTGAAATGATCAATGTTCTTAATGTTAATTTTTTATTGAAAGGATTTTTTTTTTAATTTAATGAAATTTTATATTAAATTAGAAAATAATTTTTTGAACTATTTAATTATTTTGTTTATTTTCAAATTTATTTTGTTCTCTTGTTTGAAAAATATGGCATGTCAGATATTGTAGAAATCAATTTTTAATTCATTATTTAATTTATGATATAGAATTTCATGCAAATCAGTGTTTCAGAATTTTTTTTATAGGCTAAATAAGATTATTGGTGAGATTTAAATCTGAATTCTTATCAACTGTTAATGAATATTCAACTAATTGAACCAAACTAATACAAACAAAAGAAACAGCAACACAGAGACACCCAACAGGAAACATCAACAGCCCCCAAACAAATTGGATACAGACATATGTCAACATTCAATCTGGAGAGACAAACATCCACGAAGAGAACAAGCTGCCACCAGAACGCGAGAACAGTCCAGAGTTAACTTTCAAAAACCAGCTCTCGAATCTACAGACCGCGTACATATAGTCTGAAGGAAAATTCACATCAAATTCCTGAACACGACTAAAAGTTTCCAACGCTGAGACAGCTTGATAAGCAACCACGACGACACTGTCACCACCCAAAACATCACATTCCTTAAACTCCCATTTCCAATGAGAAGAAGGGAAAACTCTAAATTTTAAGACCATTTTGATTATGTCCTCCAGCATTTCCTTGGGGTGTCCTAGAACGACGACGATGCCTCTCTTGGGACAATAGAGCGGCAAACCTATAAGATCAAAAATATTTATCCGAAAATCAATGATTCATACAAATTCCGTCATTAGAAATGTTAAAAGTTTTTTATTAGTTTCTACAAATTCTACCTTGTAAGAGCTTCTTCATTAGTTTCTTGAGTGAAAGGCTCAAACATGCCTGTTTCCACGTTAACTCTAGAAACTCGTTTTTTCAACAGTCCTTCGCCAACTTTCACAAGTTCATCTAAACTCTTCTTCGTTGCTACGTCGACGGAAGATACATCCCCCTCTGTTATATTTTGACTCAAATTCTAGTTGATAATTAAATTTTATTATAATTCTAGTGGTTGAACATTACTTGGTAAGTAGGATTTACTTTAATGAGTAAATATCTATTTTAGGTAGATATCTTATTAAATAAGGTTTCTTCATGACCAAATATTTGGGTCTATAAATATAGACTATGTTTAACCTTTTGAATTATGAAAGAACAAGAGAATGAGATCTTGGAGTGAATTACTAGAGAGATGTAACCAGTCCAAAGAGATAACCAGAAATCTTCCATAATCTATGGGTTTAATTGGAAAGAAATCGGCGTTTCCCTTAATGTTTCCTTGGTTCTTCGCCCATCTAGTAAATTTGAAGGTCCAAAACATTTTTATATTTACATGGGTTATCATGTATTTGAAATATCAAATCGATTCCGAAGCGTTATTAGGGATTATTTGTTTACACCGTCGTCAATAGAGGTATATTCTTTGAACCTTTGTTAAATATTTTTTGAAGTGCATGGGTCTTGGTCTATAGGTTGGTGCAGCTCGCTTTGGTTAGATTTCTGAGAGTAATACCAAATTCCTAACACATCCCCACTCAAACCGTCATCCTGTTCACAATTCAAACATGTTAAAAACCACAAAAATAATCTTAATTAATACTATTTTCCATTGAAAGCTTAAGAGTATGATGACTGCAAATGCATGTACCTGTACACGGAGGTATTTATCAGAGTGAAGGGCTTCAAAAACTACAGAAAGATGGAGGTCGACCATGTCTCCACTTGCTTGAGTGAATACATCGACTAAAGGGGTGGAACCCTCGCTGGTTAACCAACCTAATAAACCCCACTTCGCTGCCTTGGTTGCTTTGTATTTCTCTTCAGCTAGTAAAGTCTGGAAGTCCCCAATCTCATCAAAAGAGTCAGAAATTGGCATTTCACCATTAATGATCTGTATAATGGTCAAAACGCCAATAGCTAGTAAAGTTTGGAAGGTCCAAACATTCATATATTTCACCATAATATTTGCCATATAGCTAAATAAAATGATCAAATCGATACAGAAGCGCATATTTACCGGGTTATTTGCAGCTACACCACCGTCAATAAGGTTATATTCTTTCACGTTTCCTTTGTTGTCTTCGTTTTTTGAAGTAATGGGCCGGCATATAGGTTGGTGCAGCTGAGGTTCCAATGCAGATGTCTGAGAGTAAGGCATCTAAAATAGGTTTTTTTTTCACCTGATAGCTTGAGAAGATGATTGGCTGAAGATGGTTGATGTCAAATGTGGGGATAACAACATTGGTTAATGTTTGGTGCAATCTTATGTCTCCTAGTTTTTCTTTAACAAGGCTATGCAGAAACTTCCCATCATATTTTGGTCCCGATAGAGCTTTGATAACATTTGTTGTCTGAGGAAATAACTGATATATGGTAGTAAAAACAAATTGTCAACGATAATCATAAAGTATTGATCATAATTGGATATTAGAAATAAATAAACGTATACCCTGGTTGAGGGAAGATTTTAGGGCAGTTCATTAGGTAAAAATCTTTGATATCTTTGGCAGCAAACAAAGGTCGATTGTTTTGATTTGGACTAGTGAGCATGGGCCATGGCAGTCACCAGGCCGACCGTGCTAGTCCCTGCAATCACATCAAAATAGTCTGCAATTCTTGCATCCTCACCATCAAGTTTCTGTGGAATAGCCAAAACATCCAATATCAGTCAACACATTTAAAGGATCACAATTATGAATTGACCCAATGTATGTATGTATGGACCTGAAGCTCAGATTCTAGGAAAGCAAGGATGGTTCCGGGGATGATCCCTCTTATTCCACCGCCGTCAATGCTGAGGAGGTGATCAAGTCTCCATAAGTTGGAGGTTGTAAATGTTCCTTTGCACCTTCCATATAGTTTACGTGCATATGGAAATGGATGATTTCTAGAGGTTACCTGAAGAAGGCTTTAGTTAGTATTTCGATTAACTTGAACTTGAAATTTGAGATTAAAAACTTTTTTTGATTTATAAAATCTTGATTGATTATTTATAGGGACAAAAGTCCTCTCCTTTTAGTTTTAATTGTTTGATTGGAGGGAAGAAATTGCACTTCTCAAATGGACCAAACTTTTTATTTTTTGGTGTACATTATATAATTTTTTGAAGAAGATATTTTATCCAAGCAAATAAAAATAGTGGTACATGTAAAACAAGACCACGTAGGTATGAAAAAGGTTTGGGGATTAAGCACTTACCTCAAACTTTAACCCCTATCTAATTGTTGTTGTCATTTTATCGTTGGTCCACCTACCTTCCACCACCCAACGTTGAATCAAAGTAAAATCAATTTAAAGCTAATAATTTTATAAAAAAAAAAAATTTAAAGCTAAGTAGAATGCAACTGAAGAACTTAAACTAGCTTCAAAAGTGAAAGCACATTTATATATTTTTTTGTTTTTTTTTTGATGTTTCCAATTGCCAACAGTCGTTTTATTTTATTATTAAATAAAACAACAATTTGTCAAAAAATAATTTTTTATTTGATTAAAACAGCAATTAAATTCCAGCAATTTGTTATAGATTTTAATGCTAATTTGAATGTTTATGAATAAATTGAAAACGTTTGAGGTGAAACCTTTAATTTTAAAAGGTATTCGATTTTTTTGAAATTATAGGTTTTTTTTTCAGGCTTATAAAAAACAATTACCTTTAATAATTATAAAAATCTCTAAATTACCCAAATTTAACATTTTCTGTTTTTAAGGCGCCTTCGATTTTCATTTAACATTTCTAAACAAATACTTTTTTTTTTTTTTTTTTCACCTTTATATTTGAAAAGCAAATTTAAAGATTTATAATAATATAATCAAAAAATAATTATAATAAACAATGCATTAATCCATTCATTTATCCATATGTTTTGTAATTTTATATTAAAAAAAATTTTTCATAATCAAATTAATTAAACAAGACCTTGGAAATAATCATTGTACTATTACTATTTTTCTTGTTTAAATAATCAAACATGTTCCATCGATTAAGCGGGGACCAAATCCGAAACTTGCCGCCCATATGTTACAAACGAATTCGGCCCCTGACTGACCTTGGCCGCCAGTTTTACGTGCATGTTTAATGTTTTCGATTTCTAGGGTTACCTTAGGGATGGCTTTGGATTTTGATTCAGTTAATTAGAATTTTTAAAATATTTTATCATTTTAATTTTATAAATTAAATAAAATTAAAAGTTAATTTAAAATTAATTGTTTAAAACACACCCAAGTAGAAAATTTCGTTTTCTAGTCTGATCATTTTATATATGATTGATTTCTAATTTATGATTAAATTTAATTAAACTAAATTCATGATTTTTAATTAATCAAATTAAGTTTTGAGATGCAAGTTAAAATTCACCAAGTCTAGATAATCCTAATCCTTTTTTTCACTAAACAATTAATAGTTTTTTGAAATGGACTATAATTGGTAAGAATTGAAATGGAGTTAGTTGGTTCGAATTGAAATATTAATTTGAAAAAAAATTAATTAATGGTGAAAAGATACATATAACTATAGGCAATAGTAAAATTAAGTTTAAATCTCAAGTTAAACCGCCTTCTCCTCACTAAACTATATAATCAAAAGCCCAACTATAAGCATCATATGGCTGTTAAAACTACTGTTAGCTAAGCACTACCATCATTAAACATTTGAACGGCGTTAGCCCATCTAAACAACTACGACATTTGACGTGTATCTTTTTTCTTCATTGCTGCCTAAACCTAAGATTTACCATTATGTTAACAACAAAGGATCAGCGACTAACTGACCCGTTACTGGACACAAAATCAGGTTTCTCATTTGGTCTGATAACAAAATGGTCAACAACCCTGACAGTATTCACAGGATCCTGCTGACCTGCTGCTGCACTCCACTTACTAGGGTATTTTCTTAGATGGCTCAATTGTTGAGGTTGTTTGAGCTCCCTATCCCAACCAGCATCTAACTTCCATTCCCTGGGAACCTGCATGTCGAAGGGATTAATGTCTCCGATCAAATTCAAATGATGAAAAAAAATGGAATAATGGATATCAGCAAGTGTATAGTTATTGGTTTAGAAACCTTATCGACGGCAAGAGTGAAAACTTCAAGATCACCATCACCATTGATGTGGAACCGTGTGAATGACTTGTAATTAGCAATTCTGAGAGAAGAGAAGGCCTCGTCGAAGTGCAGATGAAACCAGTTAATGCAGATATATAAGTAGCTTCCAAACACCAAAGAAACCACAGGGGTCGATAAAACCCAGAAGTAGAGGAAGACTGAAGCATAATATATGATAGCACCTCCTCGGGACAGCGTCTGTATTCCATTCTTGCAAATATTGCTCCGGGTGACAGCCATAACCTGGAAATATTTTCTCCAATCAATATTATAGTTAACCACTGACAAGGTACCCATATCTCCGAAACAGGGAAAGGTTTTTTACCTCTGGAACATCAAATGCAGACATGAGGTACTTAATACATGCTGGATAGAGGCCGAATGTCCATTGCTCCATGCGAGCTCGAAGACCACTAGGATCTGGAAAATGTTCACTTTCCACTGATCGGTACCACTGATACAAAGAGTGATAACCTGAACACAATAAAAATCGTCATTTGCTTCGTCATTTACTTTTATGTGCATTATTTTTGTTGAGCTATTGAATTTATTCCTACTGAGAAATTGGGTTTCATAAATTAAAATTTTTGAATCTCGTTCAAAAATATTAACGAAGATAAGAAAATGGTAGTTCTAAGTATCCTCTTTTCATGAAGTTTAGAATAGATTTAAATTGGTTGTCCAGGATTATAATATAAAACTTAAGACTTGAAATGATCGCAGCAACATATTAATGATCCAATGCAGAAAAGATAATTAGAATGTAATTTACCTGAAGTTGCTAATAGTTTATGCCGGATACACGTCTCCAGACCTAGTTCCATGAGCAGCATAAGAATAAGGGCCGCAGCTAGATGTGCAGATACATGAACTATTCCAATTATTGCAAGTCTTTTCCGTGATAATTTGGAAGGAACAAATGCAATTGCCATGATCAGCAATAGCACCACACCAGTAAATGATACAAAAGAATGTTCCAGCACGTATACAAAATCATTCCATACTGTGCCAAAGAAACTCCCCAAATGACCCGAAAACGAATCACCTTGCAATATGTGATCAAGCTTACACTAAAAGAAGAGGGAAACAAATCAGTTTCAGTAACAGAGTTAGCCTGCCTGACAAAGAGTAACAATATCATAAAACATGCAAGCTTTCCAACTGAAAGTTTTTTTTATTAGAGAGAAGGGGGTTCCTCGTAACTAGGCCTTTGAAGACCCAATGACAGCTGACATTAGAATAACCAAGTTGTACTTAACCGATTTCAAAGAAATTAAAAAGAATTTTACCTGTGGAAACATAGAGAAAACCAATATGAAGTATATAATGCCACCAATGAAATCAAACTGCCAATTCTTCTTCCCAAACTTCAAGATATTTCCCATTGCAATCTTCATCAAATAACAACCAGAATAAGAATGAGAAGCCAAGAGGAAACAAGATAAATGAAATCTAAGGTGTCCTAAGAAAAGAAAGAGTACCCTGCTTGAATCATGAAAAGAAGGATAAGCAGCTTTACACTCATATGTTTTCCCATAGAATTTATTAAAATTACTAAACACATGAGTGGGGTGTAAAAATGCCCCTCCACACCCATTCACGAGAAGATGTTGCACATGTACTTGACCTTCTGACGGAACACATGAATGGCACATACAATGATGCATGTCTCCAGCAATACGAAGTTTACACCTTCCTTTTAGGTAATCACATATGAGGTGAGAAACATTCTGTCCAGTGATATCATTCCAGTACCAATCAAGAAGCCACTGTGGTTCATGCGTCATAACAATCACAGAATCATTTTCTCCAATCTGAAAAAAGAAAATGGAGATGGAATTAATCTCAGCCAGCATAAAGTTTTGGACCGAAACAATTAAGAGATAAGCAGACAAAGCTAAACCTTGGAACAGCCAATTGATAATTTGTATCAGACTGAAAACATCAACATATGCAGACTTCTTAAGGTATGCACTAGTACAGACAAACCAACTTTTATGCTCCATTCAAAATGATATTGATCACTGTGTATGTCCATCAAGGCCAGAATGCTTTAGGCGTCAAATGCAGGATGGGACACTCAGGTAACATGTACCAGTGTTAATTGAATGTGGATTATCAGGAATGCATTGTCGAAAAACAGGCAATATGACACCAAAAAAGGAATAGACTAGTCTTACATTAATTTACAAATATGTGCCCTCCTTTCTCATCAAAGACAATTCAAAATGTAGATCAGTAGCAAGCATAACAGAAAAGGATAGCTCTCAAAAGTAAATGTTACCTTGTTCTTTACTAATTCAGAAAAGAACTTGAACTGGTACACATCAATGACATTATGCAGTGATAAGTCAAGACCAAATACCCACCATCGTTTTGGGAGCTGCAAAGCAAAATAACTCTTCTTTTGTGGCATAAACCACCCACCCAACCAGCTCTTGTGGCATATATACCTCATAAACGTATTAAGTCCATCAAACCAATCTGTAAGTTAACACAAACTTCGGTTACACATACTAGAAGTTTTAAATAGCAACAAGAATAGCAAAATAAAGTTCTGCCTAAGGAAATGTGATAATTTTCAGACGAGACCTACCATGATTTCCAGGAATCAGAAAACACTGAGGTCCATCGTATTCCTTGAGTTCAGATACCCCTTCAGGTAACTCAGGCTTGTTTACAGCAATATGTTCATTCTTGTACCAAGCTGGAGGCTGAAGAGCATACTCAAAAGGAGAAAAGAGACGCTTCTCATACGTGAATCCTGATGGATTAGGATACCTACACATCAACCACAAGTTTGAGTACTAAACCATGAATATGAAGTTGCAGTTTATGGTCAAATCATCAACCAAACATTCAAAGAGCTACACCAGATTGCTCAAGATTCACTAATAATAAGCCGTCAATATGAAATTGACCCAAGCTACAAATTGTATACAAGACATAACAACAACTTACCCAAGATCTCCTCCAATAAGAAGGAGGTCGCCACGTGGTAGCGTAAGCACAGAATCCTCTCTAGATGGACGAATGGACGGTTGAGCAAGCAGCCGGGCTACAGCATACGATGAGTTTCCACCATCACCAGTATCAGCCATGAAATCAAACCATAGATCTTCCTTTTCACTCAAATGATCATAAAAAAGATCATCTTGTTGAGCTCCTTCATGAACCCTGCTCATTGCAGCCTGGCAGAGGCAGGAAGAAAAATATGAGAAGTCAATCCTTGATAAAATATTTATCAATACATTTTTTATTAGAACACAAAATGAAAAGTACACTAATGTATATAAAACCAAATTTTAGAACTATAGTCTATATCTGCATCATGCGCATGTCAAACCGGCCAACAAACAGAGTCACAGATACTAGGAGGTCAAAAGCAGTCTTAAACAAGTCAGCTAATGTTCTACAAAATTAGGGATAAGCACTCTTGAGGTCAAAAGATTGAAACCTTTTCACTCCCACCACGTAGGGGTAAAAAACTTGAGATAGAAAAAGATAGACACGCTTACCCTACATACCAAGGAACCATATCCAAGAAATATGGTTTCATTTTATTCTTTTTCCGGTTCTCATATTCTCAACGGACAAAGGATGCGTAAGGGCCCACCTGGATTTGATATAGGAAATGCAGCAATAGATGAGGACGAAGAGTAAGAATGAAGGCACAAAGAAGGCGTGACATTCTCCCCCACTCAACCTCGTGACGCCCTCGTCACGAGCTTCTGCTCTCGTGATGGGCCACCTTGTCACAGTTGTCCACACTGCCTACCCACTCATGGGCGCTCAAGTGAAATAAGCATCAAAGGGTCGCTCGATACCACTTTGGGGTCATTACCCTCTTCCCAAAAGACATGTCCGAAGGATGTGCAAGACATATTTATATCCCAAGACCTCCCTTTTTCTTTGCGATGTGGGATTAATGACCCGCCTCTTCTCGGCGTGATATTCTCCTCACTCAACGTGGCGCCCTCGTTATTACGCTCGTCGTGATGGGCCACCTTGTCACAGTTGTCCACCCTGCCTACCCCACTAATAGGCGCTCGACGTGAAATCAAATAGTCAAAGGGTCGCTCGCAATAGTAGCTCAATCCTATAAAAGATAGGATCTTAGACCCAGAAACAGGCAAGTATCATCTACATTATGGATAATATATGTAACACCCCGAATTTTTGCCCCAAATTTAAAACCTTAATTTTAAAATTCTTATATTCAAAACCCTAGAAATTAGAAATTTAAATATGAAACCCTAATTTAGGAATTTGGGAATTAATTGAATTTTAAACAAATTTAGTGACCTTTTTATAAAGAATTTATATTAGGTACCTATTTTGTAAATTCTAGAGAAGTACAAGGACTTATCTTGTAATTTAACCAAAATTTTGGTTATATAATCCATTCTCCGATTTTGTTTACTATTGCCGCAGCCGTCTTTTCCACTCTCTCACTCTCAATTTATATTCGAAACATATATTCATTTTCTTTTTTCTTATTTATTTAATTCGATCAAACCCCGCTGAGTCTCTAGCACCGCTCAATTCAACTATGTCTTCGGTTAATTTGAAGATCAACTGTTCGAATCAGATAAGTATTCATTAAATTTCGTTAGAATAGTATTTAAGAATAATTCCTTAATCATGGTGATAATAGTAATAGTGTTGTCGTTGAATTATTCTCATAGGTACCAATACAGCTGGACCGCGTACTTTTGATTATGAGAGACTCGTCATTCCGTAGGTTGAGTTTGCTTCGGCTAAGGTGTGTTTCTTCTGGTGCTATAAATAAATTATTTTATTTGTGTGTTTTACACTTGAGTAATTTCTTTTATTGTGATGTGATTTTAAATTATGTTTTCCGTGCATAATATTTTTAGACTGTGAATAAAATTGAAATTTAAAATAAATGTGTTCTGAATCCCTGATTTATTATCGGACTGTGTTGAGACTCTAAAAACTGTGACATCTTTTTACTGTGTTATCATGGGTTGGGATTGTACGGAAGAAGTTCAGTGATTTTATACCACTTGTATTGGTGACTATGTAGTGAAGGGTTCTGGGGAACCTACTCTTTTTGGTGACTATGCAGTATGGGTGCATTGCATTGTGATTTTGATAAAATTGTGTTTATACAAGATTTGTGCTTTAAAAATAATTTCGTGAAACTGAGTTTGTAATTGCTTGCACTTTAGAGACACACTGAGCTTTATAGCTTATTCCCCAATAGTTTTCTCTTACAGATATCTTGGACCCTAGGTGACTTAATACCCGGAGGATCTTTTCGTTTTATCGATTTTATTTTTTCTTCAGTATGGACTATATTACTTTTAAAACTTGTTTATTATTATTATTATTGGGTAAACTTTGATGTATTTGAGAATTGAGGTTATTTTCAGATGTTTTATTTAAATTTTGAAGCTATAATATTATTGTTGAATTTTTAATAACATTTTGAGATAGTTTTTTTTGGAAATTTTAATCCTTTTATATTATTAATTTTTAGATATCATTTTAACGCTTGAGTTTTGACGAATTATTAAGTACTTAATTATTTTGCAATTAGTATGATTTATTATAAATAAAATTAGTTTCTTGAGGGTAAAATAGGATGAAACTGGGAAAGGGGGTTAATAGAAACTGTGAAATGGTAATCCACTGAAAACTTATGCATTTAAGGTGTCACTGCAATGAGAATCAACCTCAATGCAATAATATAGGAAAAAACTGAACGATGGATGAAACTGAAACTCAATGCAAGAATCTAAAACAATCTGAACAGAGGATCCCATGAAAGATATGTTATAATTCTCATTCCAACATCTAACAACACAAATATTTCACAAATTTCAAGATAAGGAAATGCCACCACTCACCCTGTTGACCTTTCCACTACATAATGGGCCATGTAAAGGCCAATAAATGTAGCCCACAGCGAAAATATGGGAGAAATTTCATCTGATGAACCTGGACATAACATTGCAAGCTAACTGCAAATGACATGGTAAGAGAAAAATATGTGGTAAGGATTAAAAAAACCAAAGCACACAAAATATTCCAATGGTATACTAGGATGTTATACAACTTCGTAGTGGATCAGGGGCTTACCTCACCATAAATAACCCACTTGGATAAAAGTGGATAATCACTGGCAGAGCCAACTGGAGAAAACCAAGACGAGCAGACCTGGTTTTTCCACTCATTCATACGAACAAATTTTCTTAACCATGTGTTTCTCTCTTCTTTCTTCCAAAATGAAAACCAATTAGAAGTTTTCCGTTCAAAAGGTCTATCCCTTAACATAGCAAGGTTGCCACAATGGCTATAAATACACAGCAGGCTATACTAATAACCTACAAAGGCCAAGAGTAAAAAATAAGGACCAGCATCTACATAAAAGCTAAACCTGCATTACAAATAAGAAATCATCAATTTTATCTTCAACGCTTACAGCACAATTCTGGATAATGGTCGAGATTGCTGGCCGCCTTCCAGCCACACGAGAAACAAGACCAAGATACCATAAGCCAATGAATATGATGTGGAAAACAATAAGAAAGAGAATAGAAGAGATATATATTGACAAAAACAAAGACAAGTTCATCCTCAAATCCACTCCCATTGACTGAAAACTAGGAAGATGATACAAAGCTGCAACTAAAATCCACGCTATGTACCTGCAAATTCAAGTTATATAATCACAAAAAGTCATGTCTTGCTCTTACCTTACTACTGTATATAAAAAATCATTTAAAATGCACTTGAGTTGAGGGAAATGACAATACAAGCAATCAAGTCATCATATTAAAACACTCACCATCTACTGAAATTTGAATAACTCGGTTTGATTGTCTTCCCTATAAATGGAGATGAAATGAAATAAAAGAATCCAAGCAAACAGGCATACATAGACCACCATTTGATATTCTTATCCAACTTTTCTATCAAAGTATGCATGTTATCTGATGAGATAAAGAACAGACAACCCACAACTATTGCAATTATGGCATGTCAGGAGTGTTCATGAGGATAAGGGTATCTATGAGTTAAAATTGTCCGAACCCTCTCCATTCTGAGGGTAGGTAATAATCCAGCCGATTGCTTATCAGAACCCATTGCTCAAAAATATAATTAACTCTTTTGCTAGCTGCTCCAATTTAACTTAATTCAATGTCTCAAAAATTGCCCCCTCTAAGAGCATAACTTCACCAGTTCACCTGCAGGAATAAGTAAAAAGAAGCAGCACAAGGATCAGCTCCAAGTTCCCGATAACAACACTGAATAGCGTTGAACTTAAAAAATACATAAAAATAGCAATTTCAAAGTTAGAATAAATCAGATCAAACTAATTAATAATCCAACAAGAATATAAGACCAAGCAAAATTTTCCCATCTGATAAAGTATAACTATGATAAAACACAACCCAGATGCGAAAATGAAAATCACAGTACTTCTAAGTTAACCCGTAAATTGCCAGTTCATCATTAAATAATTAATAAAAACATAGAACCACCATTAAAACTGTACTAGCCTAATTATCTCCTTGATTTTCCCCCTCAACAATCAAACAGGCCACTAGGGTTTCGCAGCAAATTCATGCTAAAAAGGCGCTAGAAAAGCCATAACCGCCATAAAACAAAAAGTTCATCATTACAAGACTTTAAAAAGTAACGGAATCATTAGATAGCTATAAAAAAAACATGTAAATGTAAAATAACACCCATAAAACCGACGGCTTTGATTACTCAGAAAAAATCTAACAGATTTCGTGAGGGAGAGTACCTGGATAGAGAAATAGAAAGTTTGCATGTGGAAGCAATAAAAAGGGAAAGCAGACATATAAGGCTTGAAAGAATATATAGATACAAATTTAGAGAGGGAAAAGAAAAACAACAGCATCTCAGAGTGGGCATATTCTCTCCCACGTCTTTTATTACTTGCAGAGGTTTCCCACTATTTTCTTTTTCTTTTTTCTTAAGAAAATTAATTGACTTTTCTTTTTACAATTTACGGAGAAAGAGAAGAAAGAAAACGCGGTCTAAAATATTTTGAAGCCAAGGTTTATGGTGATCGAGGGCCGTTTGATTTGGTGGAGTTTGTTTGGAGGTTAAGGGAGAGTCGTAATCAGACACGTGGATGTTGTGGTGGTGTGATAAGAGAGAGAGTGGATGAACAATTGATGAGTCAATTTGTCCAACGTTAAAAACAAATGGACTGAGGATGTTAGAAAACTCTATGGGACTGTCTGTCACTGGTTTTGTTTGGTTTGGTTTGGTTTAGTTTGGTTTTGTTTGCTTTTGGCAAACCAAATTCGGGAATGTTTATATTCTTTGATTTGCTTGATGTTTGTGTTTGTTTGTTTCGATTTTGTTTTTTATTTTTTGGTAAATTTATTAAAGTTATGAAACAAAGTTGAATTTGCTGATCTAAATAGGATATTTTAATTCCTAAACAAGTGTATTAATTTCTTTAGTTTTCTTTTTTTTTTTTGTCTCTTATAACATGTTTGTAATTGTAATGTGTTGTCTTTGGAAGTACTGAAAGTAAATTGTCGAAACGAGTTGGTTCATTAGTTCAACGCTAACACCTTATCAATCAAACAATTTATTTTATTGTTCCATTTATCTATTAATAAAAGTTTTGGATGTCGATTATTTATACGGTTCTTGACCGATCAAGATATTCAAAAAAATTATACCATTCTTGACCAACTAATTAATCATATTTTTTCCACTAAAAAATATTTTATAGTGTATATTTTAATTGCTTTTGCTGTCAAATTGCCGGTTATACAAGGAAGAAGTCTTGTGGGTAGGAGTAGATTATATATTAAAATGTATTATTTGTGGGAATACTATAGTTTTATCAATATTTAAATTTAACATTTTAAAATATTAAATTATTAAAAATTATAATTTTACCTTTTTTGGGCAAGGTCATTACTCTAACATCGCTTCTAATAGAAGTATTTAAACTTTTATATTTTAAATTAAATTAGTCATTTATTTTTGTTAGTAAAATAGTAATTTTGTTACATTTTTTATGGGATGAGAATTCCCCGAAAATTGCGGGGATCCACACGGGAGGGTACGAGGATGAAAAAATTCTTGAAACATTTAATGAGGATTCCTTAAAACCGTAACAGCAAGTGTTGGGATATAGTGAAAATGCAAAACCGTTCCCGTCCCACCAGATTCTCACCCCTAAATTTATATTTACCCAACAATTTTTAATTTTACACCGATAAATAAATCCTATCTTATGTGTATATGTATATATATGCCGAAAGAAAAGTTGCATGCCATTGAGTAAGCACATTTGGCTAAGCTGCTTTGTTCCCTCATATTCCCTTAGTTATGAGTTATAGACCCATTAAAAACACAAATCTCTTTCCTAAAGTCTCGTTCTCATTTCCTCTAGGTAGAATTAGAATTAAAATTAAAAATTGTCAAAAAAAATTACATGCCCTCTATGATCCATCTTTAATGATATCTTCTAAATATTAATATTACCAAGATAGCAAGCATTAGAATCATATCTTATAAAAGATTATGTATTTTATCCAAATAACTCAGGTTCGAGTATTATATATATTGTGTGTACTTTATAATCATGCTATCATATTAAAAAAATAGCAAGCGTTAGAATCATACGTTGTCACCTTGTTTAGAAATATTTATTATGACCGACCAAAAAAAGTTAATTTGTTTTTGCTATAATTCTAGCAATACGACGAATGGATGAAAAATTTGGAAGCCGTCACATGAGTATCACGATGGTCGGATGTGAATGGCAATTTGGAATCATTTAATCCGAAGTACATAATTTGATGACAACTTTATCTTCTACCAAATTCAGCACCAATCAAATCGAAACCGACCAAATAGCAATCAACTTTCAACTTACTTTCGGTTGATTTTATTAACATCCTCAAACTATTCTCTAGATTTTAAATTAATCTCTATATTTTATAGTTTTATAATTAAATCCTCAAAATATCAATACAATATCCATCATAACTTTTCATTAGTTTAATTATTAATAAATATTGAGTATTAAATTGGGTAGAGCGTATTTAAAGCACGTATAACATATGTTAAACACGTTTATGTCTAAAATTTAAGTTCATTATTTTTGGGTAAATTACAAAAATCATCACTGAACTTTATTCTCTGACCCATTAACGGCCAGGCTCTTAAACTTGTAACTTTTGAAAATTTGAGCATCTATTTTTATAAAAATAAATAAATTAGACGCTTAAAATTTTTAAAAAATATACTTTAAGCACCTATTTTTTATTTAAGCATTAAGTAAAATAAACTCACATATCATTTCTTACTCCCAAATAAAACTTTTGTCGTCGTCAATTTTTTCAACGTCGTTGTCGTTGGTCTGATATTCTTCTTTGTTTGCCGTCACCACCAAATGACTTTTCTCCTTTTGCCCTTCCATTTTGTCCGATTAGACTTTGCCCGATATCAACTACAAATTATATGCATAATCTGTGATATATCCATTAAACAACACCCATAAAACAAAGCAGTTCTCTGTTTTTGACTTTTGGTACACAACACAAAGAAGTTCCATCCGAAAACATTGAGATTATTACCCTGGTTTTGCACGAATAACCAGGTCCAACTTTCGGAATGTCATAATGCTCGCTCATAGTTGCCAGATACTGGTTAAAATCAAATTTTCAAACCCTAGAAAACGTTGATAAAAAACGAATTAATCAATCAACTTAGCGGGTTACAGATCCTGATTTGAAAATAAATACAAACTTAGATGATCAATCTGAAATCGAACCTGAAGATTCTATAATCAAGTGAACCGGAGGAGAAGATAATAGACTGAAAATATGAAAGGGTAAATTACAGAGGTTGGACTTTGTTTTCCATCGAATGAACAGAGGTTGAATTCTGCTGTTTGTGTTGAATATTTTATTTGTGTTTTAGAGATGAACAAATGTGACTAGCAAGGACGTTGGTGACTGAGATGAACGAAGGAATGGCTCGGGTAAACTTTCGGTGCCATGGTTGTTTAAAGAGAAGGTGAAGCTTTAGGGAGGGGAGGGGAGGGGAGGGGAGGGGAGGGTGATAGCCGTGGGATTTGGGTAGAATTTAGAAATTTTATTTTTTTATTTTAAATTCTACATATTAATAAAAATTTTAATGTCACAACCAAATGTTAATAGACTAAATTATGTTATGGAGTTGTTAATAAGAAAATAGATGAGTAATTAAAATAGGTTAATATATAAATTCAGTGAGTAAATTAACCGAAAGTTTAATGACTAAAATAAATTAGAGAATAAAGTTCAGTGATAATTTTTATAATTTACCTTTATTTTTTAACAAGTCAAAACCTAAACTTTTCATTTATTATATATGCATTTAAACGTTTAAACTTAATTTACTTATTTAAAAAATTTAATATCAAATGTGAGTTGACATTTAGTTCTGAGCTAACAATAAATTGTTAACAATATTTGATTGATAGTAAATATTTTGAGATTTAGATTTTCTTTTTTAAAGAATAGTGTGTATTATCATTATACCCTATACATATATTTGACAATTTCAGTCATATTCAATCGCATCTTTTTCGATAATTTTTGAAATTATAAAATAAATAAACATATAATAATTACAATTTTAATAAACATGAACTACAATTACCATTTATAAATATTCAATTTTTATTACTGTAGTCAGCAGACTGCAGTCTCTTTTCTTGAAAATTGAAATCTGGCAAGTGACGGAACCTATATAACAGACTTTGAGACCGACAGTAGCCAAACGAGTTCCATGAGGCCGGTGCCGACTTGGGCTGCTATGCTATTGCCAGGAGCATCCATAAAGACAGAAAGCAATAATCCCTATTTTGAGGCCCAACACTAAATATTCATTTTAGCCCACATCTGGCCTTGCCTTCCTCGGGGAAACCAAAGCATCCACCAGATATATTCAGAACCAAAGCTCGTTATTTTAGCCCATTAAAGTTGGCTTTCCAAGCTAACATTCAGGACCAATTAGTCTAAGTAAGATGATGTATTAAATCCTTTTATAAGATTTAAGATTTAAATTTTGATATTATGAATTGAATAAATTGAGTTAAAAATGTTTTTTTTGTAATGGATCTCTATAATATTTGATTCAGATTAATCAGTCAATAGATTATATAAAAATTTCGACTTAGTGCTTTATCGTTTTATCAATTAATTCCCCATGATGATCTCTCCAATAAATCATTCATTAAGCATAGTCATCAAATCCTACTTCAGAAATCCCAAAATTCTTTTGATTTATAGGATTTCAAATGCTATGACTCGATGACTCAATTCGCCATCTAATGTCCGAGATCCAACCGTGTGTCATTGCCCATTGGGTGATAAAAGAACTTCCTCGACTCGAGGAGCCAACCAGGCAGGCTGTGTCAACGAGAACAACAGTGAAGACTAAATAAATGGAAGGGCCTATACAACATTCATTAGATTCGTTTGACCGATTGACTTCGACATCATTCCTGTCCAGGGGGTAAATTTTATACGCCAATGGATACATTACATGCACGGGGCAACCCTGGATTTGCGTGGGGCTCCAAGGCTTGTCCACCTTTCTTTTACTGGTAAAAAGCTTTGAAAATGCATTGCGCACTCGGTCACGATCACTAGCACTTTAGTAGTGCACAACATTATCACTAAACATTGTCAGCAAATCTTCATTTTAATATTGTACCCGTGATTCGGTCATTCTTAATTAATAAACCATAATCACTACGAAGCTCAACCCCACTGCCATAGTGGCTTAGTATTTGTGTCGGTTCAGACCATCCAGATTAAAGAATCAGAAAACAAAATTTTGTTTTATACTTGGTATAAGAGAATATGCTAGAAAATGGGTATTCTTTTGTTTAAACTTTTAGTTCTTGGAATCTTAGATGTAAGACTAACACGGATGCCTATAGCCTTATAATATTTTCTAGTTGTGCTGCATATTCTGTGATGGCTAACTACTCTCAGATTATGTGCTCCGTTTTTATTTATTTCGGTCAATTAAATTCTCTTGGTGGGGTATAAAAGAAACCATAAAAGCTCAAGCGGATGATTGAATTCAAGACCTGCGTAACATATTTTTATCAAGGCAATGATAGACTTAAACCATGGTTAACTCGAAAACAGTAGAGACGACAACAAAAGAAGAAAATGTATTACCGTCGAAAAAATGAAAAATCAATACATGGTATTTCAACCATCTAAAGTTGAGCTGCCAATACTTAAGTCAAACAAGGTATGAAGTGATTCTTTGAAGAAAGTTTGAGGGTCGCGATAAACTCTGAAAGACACTTGGATTCATTATCAATTTATCATCTTTGGAAAATAAAACAAATTGGTGTCGATTTTGATGCTTCTTGTGTGTACATGATAACAGGGGTAAAGTCAAGAATTAAAAGTTAAGGGCCAAAGAAAAATTTAAGTATATAAAAAGCCCTTAAACTTTTGAAAAAAAAATCAATTAAGTCTTTAAATTTTTTGTAGTGATTCTTTAAGCTTTGAACCAAGTTTTAAATCAATTTTGACCAAAAAATCTTGAATATACAATTTATTTTTTTTTGAATTTAAAACAATTACATTTTGTCATAGTGTCTCGACTTGACATTTTTTTAAAAATATTTTATTTAAAATTTGTTTAAAGATTCTATAAAAATGTATAAAATATATAAAATTTTTTTTTGAAAGCTTGTTTAAATGCAAATGATAGTTATTCAGAAGTTTTCTTGAATGCAGTAGTGTAATATCTAATTTTTTTGTCAAGATTTAATGACAAAATTGGTCAAAAGGCTTAATTAATTCAATTTATTGGTTCAAGAGCTTAATTGAGTGTAAAAAATGTTCAGAGACTTTATTTTTTTCTCCAAAAATTCAAGGGCTTCTTACACCTAAGCTAAAAACAATAAAAGATTTAAAAACGTCATTAATAAGATTCGATTCACTAACTTAAAGTAAAACAAATTTAATTTTCTGTACACAATTTATCACTCAGATAAAATTATAAGTTAAAATTTTATAGGCCAAAATAAAAAAAAGAAGACCGTAAAAATAAACCACACGTTCTGGCCTTGCTAGCCCACTTCGCCATGGATGATAATCTATTGTATGCTTCTGCTATGGCGAATCATGAAAGCTTGTTTTACTTGAAAATTTTACTCGAAATGAGAATTGAAAGGCGGCTTGGCTGTAGCAGTAGTGCTTTTCATGAAGATTTTTGATGAAATAATGTCACAATAGTATTTCTGATGTTAAAATCTGAACTTACATAATAAATTAAGTAGATGAGCATTTATGAATCATGATCACTACACCAATTAATGAATCTCGCTTTCATGAAGATTTTTAGAAAGAATGAAAGATGAAATAACACATGTATTATTATTATTCCCAACTTGTTATCTAGCACGTGAATATGTGGTGTGTGGGAATAGTAAGTCCATGAACTTTTGGAGTAAGATTGAAGGAGCAAATTAAAAGAAAGTCAAGTGTATGTAAACATTGGTTCTACACCAGAAAAGTCTCTTTCAGCTAGCAAATGCGTGCGTTGGTATAAAAGTTGTGTACGTAATTTTTTTTTGTGGTTGAGCCAGTATTCACCGGCAAGTCTTGACTTGTTCCGAAGGAATATAATTTTTCTATGTGAACTTATTGACATTTTATTCAAAATGGGATGCAAATTTTTAGAGAATTCATCGTATATAACGAGATTTTTAAAAAAAATATACATAATAATGATAATTGAAACATTCTTGAAATCTTGAAGTTGAGAAATTTGTTGCCGTGGAAAGTTCTCACATATGCCCAGGGACGTGATACATGAGGGTTGACAGAGGTCTGCCCCCACGATCCATCCTTACAGTTTTTTTTTATTTTTACGATTTATTTTTTTAATTTAGCTCATGTACAAATTTTAAATTATAATTATTTTTATTGACTTTGATGTCATAAAATAGCTTTTTGCTTTAGTGGTAAAATATATACGTACGGTAAACTTGTTTTACTTGAAGTCAATATATCAAATTTAATATTGATATTTTTAATCTTATTTTTTCCAAATTTCTTAATAACTTTTATAGTAATATTTTATTTTCAGCCCCATTAACTTTTAATTTATGACTTCGCCCCTGCATATGCCACCATATATTGAATAGGAAACATCTACAACTAGTGTGGAATTAGGTTGAGTTAATATGTCTCTTGTATTGGGAATATCTAATGAATTTTTCTTTGAACAATGCTCCATACAAATAGAATCGTTGATTAACTTGCACTGCATAAATAAATTTCTTATATTCTTGTTTTCCCTTTACTTTTTCCAGTGTTTTCCCCCAATTACAACCTACCCAAACACTGAGCAAACATAACTACACCAATAGTGTGCAAGTTTCTTCTACCGTACTACCAATATTTTTTGTTATTGTTCTTGAGTCTTGACCGAATTCCATTATAATTGCATAAGACATGCAAAAACAGCAATACAGCACAACACTAAGTCTGTCATTCCAAAGAATTTTTTATTTGACAAGAAAATATACTAAAAAAAAAAAATTAACCGAAGGGGACATGGATCATAATGACACATTGAATCGTTGGTAACCAACACCACCATGCCGGTTTCGCAAGTCTATAAATACCCATAACTCACAAGCATTATCAGTCGTCACTACTATAATAACTTCCTTGTGTTTTTTTTCTCTTCAAGTTCCTGATATCAAATTACTCTTTAAATCTTCTCATTCCTTCTTAACTTTCAGTTCACCCCAATGGCCCAAAACAACCTCATTTTAGCTGGTGCATTCCTCCTTGTGTTATTGTTCTCTTATGGAGTCGCAATTAGCAAGGGAATTAGGGTTTTGAAAGCAGAAAAATTGGATGAGCCTGGAAATCATGCAACACATAAGAGGAATATTTTAGAGGACGAATCAGCTGGCGTTGTCCACTATGCATATCGTACTAATGATGTCCGTCCTACGCCTCATGGTCACAGTCCCGGCGCGGGTCACTCTAATGGACCTGCTGCCAATAACTAGATTTATCACACGTACTTTTATATTATATTTTATTTCCATACTGTGTTGCTTTTCTAATCAATCTTGTAGGGCAATCCTGTGATTATGTAATAGCTTCCTCAATTGAAGGGCACTGATTATTTTTATTTAAGCATCTATCGATAAGTGCTATAAAAATATTGTTTTCGTCCCATGGATTTCATATAATAAAAGTTGATTACCATAAATTTAGAAAACTATTAAGTAAATGAAAAATGTATCACCAGTAAATTAATTACTCTCACACACATATATATTGAACAGTACGCGTGTGTATATATTTTAAAAAGTTTAATGTACATTTCGAAAAAAAAGTTTACGTACACAAGGACGGAATTAAGATTACAGGTAAAACATAAATATTTAAAAGTTGAGGCAATTTCATATCAATCTAATTTTTTCTAAAAGAATTATGTACTTCAAATGTAAAAAAAAAATGTTGTGGGTGAAGAGCCTCTCCCAAGATATTAATGCATCCGTTCCTGAACATGCATCAACTTAAAATCATTTATCATAAAACCTAAGCTTTGAAGTATATGTTAGTTCTAAGTTTGTGTTTCTAATAAACATGATTGTAGTTGAATATCTTAGTAAAAACCATAAGCCGATTATATGGAATCTGAAACGTTTAGGTTAAAGTTCCATATTACATAATTTTTTTATGAAAAGGAGAATTATCATGTATCTCATTAAATCCTCCTAAACTTAGTCGAAAAAAAAGAGTACACATATAATTTGTACAGAAAATAACTATGAGATAAGCTCGAGTGACAAATGTTCACTAAACACATTGAAAAAACTCAAAACCAAACCCAAACACAATGTAAAAACACCATGGACCAGTCACTAACATCCGCGTTTAACAGATGTCAACCACTGCTGGGGGTGTATTAAACAGTCGTATCTCCAAATTCTCTATTACTGTCAACTTCGCCATTTGGTCGGCGACCTTATTAGCCTCACGTCGAACGTGCAAAAAGGACATAGTCCACTGTCGATCACATAATTCCTTTACATGAAAAGTCAAACCAGACATGCCTTGAGTACAAGACCCCGTCAGGATAAGTCGTAGAGCCTTTAAACTATCTATCGCAACCACGGCGTACCGAAGCTGAAGTTTCCATGCATACGTTAAACTCGTAAAAACACCCCACAGTTCAGCATCTACAACTGAGCAAATACCTAAAAACTTAACAAATCTAAGAATCCATCGCCCTATTGAGTCCCTAATAGATCCACCACAAGCTGCGCTGCCATCTTACATCCTTTGAGCACCGTCCGTATTGACCTTATACCACCCCTGAGCAGGTGGCGACCAAGTCGCAAGTTGTGTCACCACACAACCTCCGGGGACAATGCTACCAAAGCATGGGTAGTGGATCGCATCATGGTACCCTGTAAGCGTCGGCTCTTATTAAGAATCGAGCTTTGATCTTCCATAGGACTTTGGGATGCAATCGAGTTCCGAAATAACTAAACTGCCACAAAACAGAATCAAAGAGAATATCTCAGTCCTTACCATCTTTCGCAAAATGAGTGGATGAAGTAAGATTAGTCCGAACCCATTCCTAATTAAATTCCATCGAACAAAACTCAATAAAACACTCGGGCCTGATCAAAGCTGCCCAAACCGTGAGTGCCGAAGGGCAGAGCCGTATAATATTATTCGTATCTTCTAGATCCGCGATGCATATAGGACATCTCCCATCAGTCGTACAGTAACGTTTAACACGTTCTAAATTTGTCATCAGTTTGTCACAGCACGCAAGCCAATGAAGTGCTTTATACGTTGAAGACCCTGGAAATTCTGAATAACCTGCCAAATATCTTCATGTGGGACATACGACAATAACGCCCGGACCCCATACGTTGATCGCAAGGTAAACCGAAAGTTTCCAGCGCCATTCCAACTAATCACATTCTGCATCACAGTGTTACTCGGACCCCATATTACATAAATTATGAGTGAGTTTTGTTCAAATTTATTTTTACTTATTCTTGTTATGTGTGAGTTTTGTTTAAAAATAATTATTCAAAGTATAATTTTATCATATTAATACTTGATTCATTCTGCGCTTATGAGTTAGATGTAATGTGTATTGTCATAATATGATTATACTTATACTTTTTTTTTAAAGATAATATGGCGAAACATTAATATGAGCCTCGTTAAAAAATTCCTCCATAAACCTAAATGGAAGAAAAAGAGTGCATATCAATGTCAATACAATCCATATGGTCATAATCCAACATGAAACAAGACACTAACATAGATATTACCATTACACAACTCTCCATTACTAAGCTCTCTAGGAGCTGCCACTGCGAAATGAACACCACTAAACAATTGAGCTCCTTAAACCCAGCATGTCAGAGACTTAGACGGACGGCAATTACACTCCAGCTCCTCTCAGTTGGCTCTAACAAATTTATTGCATCAATTCAACACTGCTCAACTCTCCCGCACCCGAACAGACAACCGAGTGCTCCGTAGCCCCTCTTGCGCCAAAGCGTGGGCAGCGCAATTTGATTCTCTAAACGCAAAACACACCTTCCAATCATGTTCAACACACTTTGCATTACACCTCGAGGTGATCGACATAAAGTTTGACGGGAAAAGACTTGGATTATTTACCCAATTAACAACCAACAAACAATCCGATTCAATAATCATCTTATGAGATTTTGCCCAGCTGGATTATATTTATACTTATTGATAATTTTCTGGTCAAAAAATAATATTGATACACTAACCTTGGTAGGGGTTAGGAAAAACTGAAAACCAATATTAAAAAAAAAACAATAAGATTCCCACAAAAGTGAATGGTGCTATTTAGATATGAAGAAATTATTAGATGAACCTGACTTACTATGTCATCTATGGTCCCATCTAATAAAGTTTATATATTTCATTTTAATTTTTAAACTATTCACTTCTTATTGTATGAAAGAGGTAAAGATTCAATTTGAAAAAAAATAAGATGGAAGAATTTTATTGGCTGAGACCAGATGATGTGGTGAGTCGGTCTATCTAAACGTTTTAATTTTAAATGTCTTGTGCGTGTATATTTTAAGGTTTTCTAGATCACTTTGCAACTCGGAGATAAGCCATGATTGTTGCCTTTTATTCTTCCCTCTTATTTTAGCATAGTTATGGTCAGCACCAGTGACAATTGAATCCTTAATTAATACTATATTTTCCTTGCTATACTTTTCTCCTTTTGGGGGGCGACACTTTGATTTCTTAATTCTTATATTTCGGAGATAGGCTATGATTACTGCTGGTTAATACTTCCAGTTTTCTTGTCGTATTTCCCTCACGAATGAGTAACAAAAAACGTAATTTAGATGCAACTTGATATCCTTATCTAACCATATATATTTCAGAAAAGAACGTTTAAATTTGTAGTCCGAAGTAAATATAACACATACAAATTTGACATGCTTATCATTTCATGAAATCTTATACATAATGGAAGTAATCAACACTCCAGAAGCAGCAAACCAGGCTAACAAGCAATATATATAGTCATAAAGAGAAGCCCACAATACCAATCAGCACTAGATAAAAAATACTAATTATATAACATTCACATACATGTGATCTAGATTCCAGCAATCTAGCTTGGTAGTATCTAACTATGGCCATTAGGTGGAGTTGAATGACCGATGCTGGGACTGTGGCCGGGGCTTGTGGGGCGGAAATCGTTGGTATCGGCTTTGGAAGTGGCAGCAAGATCATCATGGTCCGCTCCATGTTTGCCCCGGCTATATTTCATCTTTGTTACCTGTTTTCCGGAATAGTAGTCATCTTTCTCTATCTTGGAAAACCTAACTTCATCCGTAAATCTGATTGCATGAACTAATATCAACAAAGCATAGAGAAAGGCAAGTGCGAAAATGAGGTTATTTTTTGCCATGGATAAACTAGACAGGGGAAGGGATTAGAAAATCGCTCCAAAAAAATGACAAAAGAAGGTGTAGAGAGAAGAGATGCACGCACATATGCGTTGCCTTGCTGGGTATTTATAGGCTGCCACTTGACATTTTCATATCATCTCCAATTTTGATGTTTAATTGGGCTGGAGTTAATTATAAATCACGCTCGATTAATTGGGCTTTGCTGGAGAACGATTCTTTCCCTACGGGTCTGGAGGGTATCCTAGGAACCACCAACCACCGCCCACCGATAATCAGCTCATCGCACCCTGTTTGTTCAGCCTCAACATTGGTTGCAATTATTTTGAAAATTGAAAATTAACGTATTCAATCAGCAGATTGAGGTCTACGTAAATTTAAAATTATGTATTAAATTAATTATTTCATAAACTATGAATCATTTAACTCATCAACTTTTTATGTGTAGTTATATCTTAATTAAATTCACGATACAACAAAAATACACAAATCATTATCCTAAAAAATAAGTTAAAAAAAAAGGAAATTGTTGCAACTATTTATCCGGAAAAGGAGAAACTTGTAGCAATAATTGATTGACTTGATTCTAAAAATAGAGGAAGTGCAATTATTTATACAACTGCATTAAAAAATTAAATAAATAAAGTTTGTAAAGGATTTGGATTTCCTTAAACTTGTCATATCTTTTTAAGGTTAATTATATCATGTAATGACGGTAAATATAAAAAGTTTTTATAAATTTTTTAATTATCACTGTCAGTACATGGAATATTTTTCCATACTTTAACTCTTAATTTTTATTTTTTTGTCGAATTACTATACTATTAATAGTTTCCATACTTTGTAATTATTATATTATCAATTGTTTCAATTATTAATTAGTTGTCATATATTTTAATTATTCTATTATTAAAATTATAATATAATTTATAAATACATTGTCATAAAATAACTAATTTTGACTTATTTGTTAAATATTATGATATGAATATATTGGTGAATGTATGTTCGGTTGTAAATTTAGGGTTTTTGAATTCTGAATCGGATTTAGTTAATGCTCAAGATAGATCAATCTCGGACTCTAATTGTTAGGAATTTAAAATTACTCGAGTTCAAATTCTTTTAGATTAAAAATTTTTAAGTTCAAGTCAATTCGTGTTTAGAACGACACGAGTAAATTTGTTTAGACTTAAACTTATTTTTTTTTAACTTTAACTGATATTAATAATTTTATTTTTTGTAAGCAAACATACAAATAAACGGATATCAACTTAATAAGTCAGTTACTTTTTCATCAATCATATCAACTTGAAAATAAAGTAAAAGTTCAAAAATTGAAAGAATAAAAAAATTTAAGGATCAAAGTGATTTTTTAAAAAATTTAAAGGTAAAAAATTATTAGACTTGTATATTTTATTATATCCGAAATCTAAGTTTTGTCAATATAAACGGTTGTGATCATCTCATCTCATCAAAGTATCACCTGTCCCATCCAACAATTAAAAACTACAGCCGCGTTTCATGTTTCCCATCACCCTTCGTTAAATCCTCTGCTTAGACCCTAGCCGTATCTTTCTCTTCTCTTCTCTTCTTTTTGTTTCCCTGAAAATATTTACAAAAAAAAAAAAACTCAGATTCAATTCAAATAAACATTGGAATCTTCTTTATTTAATCCTTTTTTTTTTCTTTCTTAAGAAAAATAAGAGATAGTAATAATCGTGAAAAAGAGATAAGGATGCAGCAAAACAGTGGTTCGGATTCGCACCCGCCAGCGCAACCTTCGCAGGAACACAACCAACGCCAACAACAACCGCCACAATCGCATCCGCAGTGGGTGGCGGTGCAGTATCCGGCGGCACCTATGGTAATGCAGCATCAGATGATGCAACCGCAGCACTTCGTGGCGCCTCCACCTCAGCACTATATGCCATATCACCCTCAGTTCCAGCGCCACCATGGAAACGCGCAACAGGCGCAGCAGCAGCAAGGATCCAACGGTGGCGGAGTGAACAAAACTATTTGGGTTGGTGATTTGCATCGTTGGATGGACGAGAACTACCTTCATAGCTGTTTCGCTTCTACCGGCGAGGTACAACAGAATCTCTCATAAATATATTTATTTTAATTTGCTATTATTCCATATTGAACTATTCTTTCTTTCTAATTTTCTTTTCAATGATATATGTTATTACACTGTACATTGTCATAGTCGTGGTTTCTGCAGTTACAACACTATCTGATATTTGATTTAATTAGTTTAAATAATTGATTAATGATCGCTTGTCTTCTTTAATCAATGTATATGCGCACGTAGGAGTGCGATTGGGACACTTGTATATCACTGTTTATGGAAATATTTTCAAATTAAATGCATCTTCATTGACAGTTATTAAAATCATTGTCGAAGTTCATTGGATGGAAAATATTTCTTTTAATGGCAATCTTAACGAGTACGTTATGTTTTAGTTAGGAAAATATAGGATTTGTACTATGATTAAGGCATTCGGTGCCTTTTTTGTGGTTGGCACATGCAGCTGTATGGTTTTATACTTGATTGCCAATCAAATGCCAGGAATGAGATGTGTGGGAACTAGTAAATTGGGTGTCAGGATGAGGTCAATACCTTATTTGGCTATTTAAGGCATTTAAAAATAAATAATGAAAAAGAGCTTAATTGAGTAGAGCCTGAAATAAGTTTGGAATTTGATTTTGAAGTCTGAACATATGGTCTGGAATGTCAAAAAAGGCTATATAGAGAAGTCATTATTTTAATGGTTTTGGAATTTTATGAATGTTTAAATTTAGTGTTAAATTGAAGATAAATTAAATGATTTTTTCCGACTGTTTGACCTAAATTAGACGTATAATTTATGCAAGTTTGTTGCATTTGCCTTAAATGTGTGGTTAGCACATAGTGATAGACTGCAGAAGTTCAAACCGAGTATGGTTGAATTGAGAAGTCAGGGGAACTTGTACGAAAAGAAAGTTAAAGTAAAAATGGACTTCGTTTTTAAGGTTTGAGTTGCTTGCCAAACTTAAATTGACACTTGGAATTTATTTGAGCAGATTTCATCCATTAAGGTCATCCGCAATAAGCATACCGGTCTATCAGAAGGATACGGATTTGTGGAATTTTTTTCTCATGCAACAGCAGAGAAAGTTCTCCAAAATTATAATGGCATTTTGATGCCTAATATGGATCAACCTTTCCGTCTGAACTGGGCAACTTTTAGCACGGGAGACAAGCGTTTGAAAATGGGATCTTTCCATTTAGCTGCAGATGTTACTGATAGCCTATTGCAGGAACTTTTGGAGTAAATATCCTTCTGTTCAAAAAATGGTCTGGTCGATCTTTCCATTTTGTGAGGTTTGGGGATGATACTGAGAGGTCAAATGCCATGACTGAAATGAATGGTGTATATTGTTCAAGCAGGCCAATGCGTATCGGTGCTGCAACTCCCAGGAAATCCTCTGGGTATCAACAACAGTATTCTTCACAAGGTATTTTATTACTTAACTTACTTTTTCTTCACGAAGATTTTGCTCAAGCTTACCAGCATTGGTATTTTAATTTCTTATAACTTTGTTTAAAAATTTACATTTATTAATTAAGTGCTTACATTTACCACATTTTTGATTTGTCACTTGTATATGCTTCTGAATGATCCCCTCTGCAATTCTTGATGCAAAAGTAACTTCACTATTGCCCACCAGCATTGACTTAATTTTTGCTCTGAGGAAATCTCTTATTCCTTCTCAGACAGCTTACAATTGTCCGTTCTGGCTCTCTCTTCTTGTTGTTTGACTGCTTCTTTTCTGGTTATTACAATGTGTTGGTGTGTCAAATAGTAGGTTGGTTGGAAAATAAAATGCTACTTTTGTGTTTGGGAAAAATTCCACTTTCCCCTTTCTGTCGGGATACTTGGTTTAGATTCTTTTGATAGGCCTTTTTAAAGTTTGCTGTTTATAATCACTGTCGTTTTTTCATACAATCACGTAAATTGTTTTACGATGATAAGTTTCAATAGTGTGCAATTTCTTTTTTAGCAATAAAATAGTATAGAGGTTATTAGAAGATACTTAGGATAGTTCATCTATTGCTTTGGGGTAAGAAATAGTATCATGAAGAAACTGTTACTATTTACTTCAGATCTGAAGAAGTTAGTGTGTATAACGGTCATTTTATCTACTTTACTTTGTCAAATAGAAACCACCAATTGATTGTGGTTACATTTAAAGTTATTGGTTATCTTAAACTGTGACCTTCTTGTTCACCTTTTCTTTTAGAGTTAATCTTAAAATTGGCTTCCGTAAATGTGACAATTGTGTAATTGGTGTGAAGAATGTCAGTGTTTAGAACACTGCAAAAATGCAGATGCATATTTACCTAGTTTTATATTTGCACCCTTACACAATTAATTTGGAGTTGTCCCATCTATTTCTTCTTGTTATGGATTAAAGCTTTTAGGATTTTACTTCATATTTGCTTCCTTTTTTTCTTGGAAGGTGGCTATGCATCAAATGGTGCTTCAACCCAATCTGATGGAGATTCTTCAAATACAACCGTGAGTTTTTCATTTCTTTCAGCTTTAGCTCTTAGGGTTATGACCATTTGTGTCCCTTGGCTAATCAAAACTTAATTTAGATATTTGTTGGAGGGCTTGACCCTAACGTGACAGAGGAAAATCTCAGGCAACCTTTCTCCCAGTATGGTGAAATAGTCTCTGTTAAAATACCTGTTGGAAAAGGATGTGGGTTTGTACAATTTGACAGCAGGTACAATTTGTAGTTATATTGGCTTTGCCATTCGTGCTATATTAGTAAGTTAGGTAAATTTGAGTTACTACCTTTTATTGAGACCTTGAGTCTAAACAGGAACAATGCTGATGAGGCATTGCAGAAGTTGAATGGTACCATAATTGGCAAGCAAACAGTGCGACTCTCTTGGGGTCGCAATCCAGCAAATAAGCAGGTATCTATTTTTTATCATCAGTCCCACACCTTTAACCTCCCATGCATTGTTTATTGCAGCATTAAGAAAGCTGTTATCTATTACTCGAGTAAATTACCTTTATTTGATCTTGTTATTATTTTGGGATAATGCAGTTTAGAGCGGATTATGGTAACCAGTGGGATGGAGCTTACTACGGAGGAGCTGCGTACGATGGTTATGAATATGCTTTGCCATCACCTCACAATCCGGGCATTTATGCGACCGCATATGGGGCTTATCCATATTATGGCAGTTATCAGCAACAAGTAAACTGAAATAATAATAGCAGAAAGAGAAGTAGCTCTAGTACGTAGACAACTCACACTAGAGGGGAGGGGAGGCGTTGTTGTGCAGAATTCTTACATAAATCCCTTCAGATGTGGAGTGGAACTGAATTTTGTCCCCTTAAGTAGTATTTTTAGGGTTTGGATTCATTATTTGTTTAATTTTCTGAGTTGAAAAGGGGAACTTGATATATGAAATGGGCGCTGGTGTGCTTCATGAATAAATGTGAACTATGGCTACCGGTCGATCAGTCGACTGTACGATTAGTCTGAGTTTAATAATTATGACGGTGTTGTTAACTTGGATTGCGTTTCAGCTTCTTAAAGAACGTTACTATATCTTCCACGCTGAAAATCTTTTGGCTTGTTTAATTCTGACCGTTTGGTGAAGACGAGGTTTTTTTTTTTCAAGTTATAAGTTAACAATGAAATTAATTATTAAAATTTTGAAGGTAATTTTGGTAAGTTTGAATTATGTACATTTGAGTTTTTTAATTGAGCCAAATCTAACAACCCCACGTGGCTCACAATCATTACACCTGAGTGCCTGACCCCACTCATTCCATTGCTAATGCTACCCTCATTTTCCATCCACTATACTTCTTTTATGCTTTATTATCATGGCCATCAGATCTGAAGACCAAAGCAAATCTTTACACTGTCATCCATGACGAATGATGGAGCATCAGGGGATTACGCAACCACAGGCAGTCAAAGAAAAACCTCCACCATCTGATTATCTGAAAAGCCAGTCAAATTATTAGGGACGCGACGCCTTAGAATAAAGTGAAAAAGTTAGATGCCATTGTGGATGAATATCCAAACTAGCCCCCATTTAGTTCTAAATTTATCAAAATAACACTCTATAACTATGGCGTCCAGCAGCACCATACAGGTGATCAAAAATACCGATTGGAAAACGTCATTATTATTTAAATTAAAAAAAAATACAAAAAAAATGATCGAATACCTAACTTTTTTTTTTACCAAAATATAGCACTGACCATTTTATTTTCTAAACTTTTAATAATATTATATATATGAATTTTTTCTTATTGAATTTAAACAGTTTGATTTCCCTTTATTATGGTATCCGTCACACTGATTTTTTTATCATTTAATAAGTATTTGACTCTGTGATTACTACTTGTCCCCATGAACTCTCCTCTCTAACTTTTAAATAGTAATTTATATATCATTTTATGATATTTTCAATCTAGTGATTGATTGTGTTTAAAAGTCTATTCTTTAAACTTTTATCATAACTTTAATATTTTATTTAATTAATTCATTTACTGTTTAAAATCAGATCAAATTTACATGTTTGTTCGACATTAAAAATAAATCAATGATTTAAAAATAAAATGACTCTTACTATCATGTTTTAAATTTAAAAAAATATATACAAATATTTTTCTTAATTTAAAAAATTTTTATGTTTGAATTATGTAGTATTATGAACTTTAAAATTTTATGTGATTCATATGTAAGTTTTTTTTTTTGAAAAATTAGATTTTTAAAATATAAATTAGTTATCATGAAATAAAAAATTTAATCAAGTCAGTTAACCTGGTCCCTTTTACACCCTATTCATTTCAATCTTCCCAACACGTTTCAATAAAAATTATTTTCAATTTTTTTAAAACTTAATTTTAAAATAATTTAAATTTTTTCTTAACTTACCGTGCATGCATGGCAAGTGGAACTTAATTTTTCTAAAATCAAACATTTTACTAAAGGATGAAAAAAAAACTAAACTATTAGAAACTCACTTTGCATATTGTATGGAAGAACAAAAATAAAAGAACAAACTATTAAAAACCAACTTTGATATTTAACTCCATAAATTACAAAAATGAATGTTGGCATTAACTTATATAAGCCTAGTTAAAGTGTAAGCCTTCTTATCAATGTGGGATTCTTAAAACTAAAATATAGTAACAAACTCTTTAACTACAATAATTTCACTTTAATAAAAAAAACAAATGCTTATTCTCTTGTTTGACCTATATAAATTGATACCAACATTATTTTTTTTCTAATTATAGAACTAAATAATTTTTTTTAAATTTTTATTCGTTAATACATTTGATACAAAAAAATATTTTTTTCTTTTCGAAAAATTGAAACGACTAAATCGTTCATTGTATTTTTTAAATTACAGATTGGCGTTTTGATTAACAGGTGAACCGATCGGAAATATCATTATTATTTTTGATTAGCGGGATTAGATACATATTTTTTGTTCGCGAAAAAAAAATACCCACTAATTAATTATCATGATCTAGCAGTCAGTTGACCTGGTCCCTTTTATCCAATTCCTTTATTTTCTTTTTAATGGCGTTATTTTTTTCTTTAAATGTCCGCCTTCAGTGCTTATGAACTTCAGTGGCGAACTCGTACCAGAGTCGGTGCTTCTTCGTTTTCTACGTCGACTTCGCCAAAGAAAAAAATGCTCATTCTTCAAACGAAAGTCGTCGTCAAAGAACGAGGCAAAAAGAATCTCATTGACGCTCTGGTTTATGCCGTTTTGATTTCCCCCTTTTGAATGCTTCTGTTTATTTTATTAAGCTCGAGTTTGCGCTTTTCTCATTTCTTATTTGGAATTTGAAAGAAAAAAAGTTGTTTTTACCGTATATTGATAATCGTTCACTGCATTTTGAATTTAGGATTGGTTTATCATCTGTTTGATTAAATGCTGAATCTAAAGCAACATCTAGGCCATTTTAATTGATTTAAGCTGCGCCTAAGTCTTTTTAATGGTTTTTTCCTTATATATTTTCTTTTTAATTTACTTTTCTTTAAAGGTCAATACAGTGATATGAACTCGAACTTCGAGTCTGGATCGTACCAAAGTAAAAAAAAAAAAAAAGCTACAACTAAAACTAAAAAAAACATTAAAGAATCGAGCACATGCCGTTAGTATTTCGTAGGGTCTAGCTGAATTAAAAAAACATTAACTTTAAAATCGTTGGTACCAAGATATATTCAGGTTCAGAGTTCGTTTGGAATAAATAAATTTTGAAAAACTTTAGGAAATAATTTTTATTTTGCATTTTGTGGAATAAAAATTCATAAGGATTTCTTTCCTCAGTTATCGTAAGTTTATATGAATCTGATTTTAGAAGGGGAGGTGGAAAGTGATTTCTTGAAAAAAATTCCCCTCCTATATGAACGTTGATAAATGCACAAATGATTATAATTCAAATGGACCATGCAGATGTAGGTGCACTCAGCTATCTTAGCTTTATTTAATGGATCCATTGACACTTATTTAACTGTAGGAATTTGAGATTTATGGCCTTGAATGGTGGAAACATTGGAAATTTCCGCTGAAACTATTGTTTTTTCTTACTAATGCAATAATCTCTACTTTCTACTGTTACTTAGATATAGAATGTACAACGTAATGAATTTATGCATGAATTCTCGATCTATATTCTTTTCAGTTACTTATTTTTACCCCTCAAAATGCACAACTGCTGTTATCATATCTTCTGTGCTTATTTCTCTATGCTCCCATCAACATATGTCTGTCCTATTTCATCTTAGCTTTCATTTAAATATTTTGGAATGGGAAATATTAGGATACTTAAATGAAATTCAAAAAAAAATTATGTCTAGTTGATTGTGCTTAACCATAATTAATGAAATTTCTTTCTCCAATTTATTTTTATAGCACCTTGTATGTTATCTTTAACATTGATCATTGATTGTTCTGTCTGCTGATGTTGAATCATACTGCTGATTCTTGGGTTCCACTGATTCGGTTACCTACAATAGTCCTTAAACATGTTATTAGGCATAAAGGATGTTATCTAAATCTGTCTAAGGACAATAAACACTGAACGGACATGCTGCTATAAAGTATAAATTCAGCTCAACATTTATTATACAAGTATGTATTCAACTTAAGATTTAACTAAATTACAGGCTGAACATGGGATTGATTGCTTGGAGCTTCCCCTTATTCAGCATACACAAGGTCCTGACTTGGATAGGTTTGTTTCTGTTTTAAGTGGTAAGTTTGAGAACTTCATGTTCAGTATTGATAGTTGTGCCTAGTTAGTACAGTGGGATGGATTTTCAGTGAATTTACATGGATGATTGACACTCTTTCTATTTGGAAATCTAAGTCCAGTTAGTTTTAGGGTGATGGTCTCTTTTATGCTTGTCAAGTATAATAAACAAGTTTAAATTCATTGTCTGCTAAGCTGTTGATTGTCAAGTTTGTTGGCCAATAAACAAAGACCATGATATTTGAGATTTCAGCTTGATTTTATTGCTTCTTCACTTGTCAAATGGTGGAATATCTTGAGAATGGTTATATGTTTATCTCCAAGAATAATATGATTGTAATCAATGCTCCAAAGAACAGTGGTACAGGTCAATGGTCATTTATTATTGTATTGTTTATAATATATATTCTTTTGTTGTGGCAGCAGAAAATACGTTTGATTGGATTGTCATAACTTCACCTGAAGCTGGTTCAGTCTTTCTTGAGGCATGGAAGTAAGGGTTAGGATTGCAAGCAAGAAACTATCTACTTTTATAAGCATTTCTAGATGGGCATTAGAAATTTTGGTGATTAAATGAAGAATCATGTGTTTTCTTCATGTCTCAAGTTTCTTCTATATTAGTTTTCTTTCTTTCTAATGTGTATTAGTTATCTTAGCCATGCAATATTCATACTTTTATTAGCAATGCCTAAAAGTTATAAATTTGTGTGAGTTTTTCATGTGTGTAAAGAACATTTATTTATGGCTTTAATTGCATTTTTTTTCTTTTGATTTGCATTTAATTATCTTTGTTTATAACTTGAATGCATGGGTTTAATTTGTTTCTTTAGGGCAGCAGGAACCCCAAGTGTTAGGATAGGTGTCGTTGGAGCTGGTACAGCAAGTATTTTTAAGAATCTAAAGCAATCTCTTGATGTTGCGTTTGCTCCATCAAAAGGTATTGATCTTTCTCCACATAACTCTATTTATGTGTCATCTTTGTTAGTGTTTGCTGGGCCTTTTTATATGTTAATGAAAGTATTTAGAGGAAAGGTAATGTTACGGGTACTTTGGGTGGATTCTTCTAACCAACAAATGAAACACATGGCATAATTGTTTATCTTCTAGTTGTTTCAATGCATTTATAAGTTTGTATCGTTTTTGGTTTAGAGTAGATCTGAATATCTATAATTGGTCCTCATTCTATGAGATACTTTTCCTACATTAGCTTGTTGGTGTTGCAAGAACATTATCTACCCCTTCTTTGTGTGGTTGACTTGTATTATACAATTGAAATCATGATGCTAATTGCACTCTATTATGTTTTTAAATTCTTCTCATCAGCAACAGGCAAAGTTTTGGCTTCTGAGCTTCCAAAGGATGGCAATAAGACGTGCACTGTCTTATATCCAGCTTCAGTGAAGGCTAGCAATGAGATTGGTATGATAATTGTTTTAGTTTTGTGATTTCATTTTCCTGATTTTTTTGGTAGTTGTTTTGGCCCTTGCTGATTTTGAGAACTTTGTTGATTTGTTCTTTGGGAATATCATCTATCTCTCTGATGCATTAACATCTTAACAGAGGATTTCAAGAAAAATAGCCAGAACTTATAGGTTAAATTAATTAGATGCAGTTGATTTGTTGTTTATAGATGTAAGAATCACTTGTGATTAGGGCATGACATAATGAGTAGTAATGGTTTTCATGGAAACCAAGAGCCTCAAGTCTATTCTGTTAATCCATAAATTCTAAATCTAAAAGGGAAAAGGGGAGAAGGAAACATTACCTCGAGTCTGGAGGGAGAAAAAGAGTTCTAAGTTTGAAAAAAATTCCCTTAGGTTGAATTGGTTTAAAGCCACGACCCCCACGTAACAAAGAAATCCGTTATCTATTAATAAATGCACATCAAGTTGTGGAAGCGTCCTTTATGATAAAACATTTAGCAACCTCAAATGTTCAGTTTATTTTTTTTTGGCTTTCGTTCTTCCCTACTATTTGGGTATACTTACTTGAAACTATTATTTTGCTTTTGTTTTCCCCTCACTGAACTTTTTCTTACAATTACTGTATTCAGTATCTTAACGTTTAATTATTATACTGGGAATTAGTGAAAACGTATCCTGACCCATGGTTTTGGATATCTATTGCAGAAGAAGGCTTGTCTCGTCGTGGATTTCAGGTTGTTAGGCTAAATACATACACAACTGTGAGTATCTTTGTATTGGTACTATTACTTTCAGTTTCATTCTAGATGTCATTCCATTTTTTCTCCTTATCTATCTCATCTGAAGTTGAATTACTTTGTTTTATTTAGCTTACATAGAAACTTAATAGTACCTGCAAAGTAATCTGTCCATTGTCATGTTGAGAGCAACATATCAACATAATCCAAAAATTCATTTTATAAGGTCTGGGCAACTCCACGGATACATGAGATATTTAGAAGAATTAATTATACCATAGATACATGAGATATTTAGAATAATAACTATTTCTTGCAGAATGCTGTTGGAATCTGTTGAAGGTCTTATAGATTGTGGCATGCAGATTAATACTGAAGTAAAAACAAAAAGATTATTATAAGTTTGTTATCCTTCTTGGTTCTTGGGGATGCAAGATTTATTCCCGATTCAAGATAGTAGCTTTTAATTGAAGACAGTTTTAGACTTCCAATTGACCATGTTCTATTAGTTCTTGATGTTCATTCATTCCTTCCAGATACCTGTTGATCATGTTGACCAAGTTGTCTTGGAGAAGGCCCTATCTGCCCCAGTTGTTGCTGTTGCTTCACCTTCTGCAGTTCGGTATGTAGTTGATCCTTTTCCCAGTACCTGTTGGCTGTCTTGAAATTATTTTCATTTGTTAATCTGTTATAGATGACGTTCTTCTATTGAGCTTACCTTCAGACAGCGCATAATCTGTCCTGTAGACATGGTGCTTCATATAATTGGAACCATCATGGTAGCTGGACCATGATTGACACCCTTTGATATGGATGACTTGTGCCTGCTCCGACTGCCTGATTTGCCAGGTCTTTTGTTAGGACAATTTCTTATTTACTGCAAACTTAGTTTGTGCACCTTTATTGCTGCAAAGCCTGGGTCAAACTTATTTCAGATCGAAGCTCATTGTATAGGGAACTCCTGAGCTCTTCCAATGCTCTACCTGGAAAAACAAAAATGAAACTTTTGAGAGCTAAACTAATCCCAACAAGAGACAATCACCAAGTCATTGCAGATGTAATAAAATGTAATTGTGGACTGAAAAATGAAGGTGCAAATTACTTTGCAGAAACAGATGCTACCAGCCATTTGGCAAAACGTTGATTGTTTTCTTGGTTAAATCCTCACGACCACCAGAAATTCCTTATTCCAAAACACTGAAAAGTGAAAACAACAATCAACACTAGGGATGTGTAATGCTTCTGCTGCAAAAAGATTAGGATTGAAAAATGTGTATTTCCCAATGCAGCCTGGACTAGATGGGTAAACTCCCCCCCCCCCTCTCAAAATTTTCTGCATGATGCTTCAATATTAGCGTTTACTGCAGCTAATTTTTTCGGGTAACCTTAGGTGACAGTAGGTTGAGTTTGAATTCCATCTACTGTTGAAGCAACCAGTTGTTTTTTGTTTCAATAGCCAAGGCTCTGCCAGCAAAACCTGTATTCTTTTGAGTATTGAGCAGAGTTCTCTTTGAGCTGAGCTTCTTTGACTTGGCAAAAACGATCTTTCCAGTTTCTTCTATTATGTTCACTTTTTTTTCTCTCTTTAATGAACCTTTTTAATCAGTATTTCTTATCAAATTGGAAATTGTTTTGGGTTTTGATTAAATTTAAAGAAACTGATTTCTCGGATTTATATGGATTACCAGCTGGGTTGGTAGCATCCTTGAAGCCTTAAGAGCTCATGACAGTTTTTAGGATTGAAAGATATTAAGGTATCCAGTTTTCCCTTCTTTTCTCTAGTTGTTCCTGAAAGTAATCTCATATTTTCTTATAGAATAAATGAGTTGTTCTATTAGGTCCCTGTGGAAGCTTCGGCACAGTGAAGCAGATGCAGAACCACAAGCATTTTTAATTCTGTGAAGCACAGGGCATAGTAAGTAAAGAAAGATTTCCCAAGTTAAAGAGTTGAAGCTTGTAGAAATTTAGCATTTTGAAGGTTCATATCCATTTGGAGGCTGCAACATTCAATGTCAATCAGAGGCTATTCAATTCACATTATCAGAACTTGTACATGCATTTTCTCACTGTAAGCCCATTCTTTTGACTCAATGTGAGTTGTGTTGAAATTGAATTGGGGGCAGTTCCACTCCATGATATCTGATAAGCAGTTAGGTGACTATCAATTGAACTTGTAATCATAGTTACCGTGTCTTTTTATGCTGCATGGCATTTTTTGTGCATTCTTTTGTGATAATAAAAAAATCTCTTTAACCTAAAAACCTTGTCTAAAATTGCGACGTGTATGTTTATACCAAAATATTTTAAATGTTGCTGTCAAACATTGCCTTATTACAAATTTGATGTCCTGATAAGGTTAATACTGAGTTTTGGCTTGTGAGGGACGAATTCTTTCAAATTTATCAAGTTGCAATAGAGAGGTTTTGACACTCATTATGTGAGCTCTGTACGCTTTTTGGCCTAATTTCTGCATGGATGATGATGCATTATAATGATTTATCTTTCTTATTTGCAAAAGATAGAAACATAATAATGATTGTCCATACATTTCTGTATCTTTTAAAGAAACTCCATCTGCATAGAAGTGGTTCAGTTTCTGTATCTACCTTATCGATATGCCTTATGCATGAAATTATATAGAGAAAGCATGTCAGCTTGGCAATAAATTTCGGGAATTTCAGAAAAAGATGATTTATATGCTAAATTACATACCTTGAGGGTTCCTAAAGGGTTCTTTTAAGACGAGCAAAAGCCCGGAGGCAGTTTCCCCTGCAGGAAAGATGTGATCATAGTAAGTTCTCTTGCTGGCTGGTAGCTTGGAACCATGTGTCCAGCTCCCCGGACTGTGCTGAAAACCACTCCTTTGTAGCCGACGACATATCCTCCAACCTGCCGCCATTAGACATGGAATATGCTTAAAATGAAAAAGGTTTTGGCCTTGGATTCATTGAATGGCTGAAAAGTTCATATTACCTCACTCTAGAGTACCATGCCTGCCAAGCAGTCTCTACTGGAAGCTGTAGGGTCTTGATTGCATACCTAGAGGATGTCACTGGAACTCGGCCATCTGTGTCGCCACTGCCAGCAGCAGGTTTTTAAAAAAAAACAGTATATACATCTTACGGTAAATATGTTTTCTTTCCTTGTAGTCTTACAGCATTATTGAGTAAGTTAGGCGAGCTTTCAGTCTATACCTGTATATCCACACCCTAATCACTTTCGCCAAGTCCCGTATTTCAGGAAGAGTAGATTTTGGGCTGTCTGTCCATCCAACAGGGCTGCTTGTACCTTGGCAAGATTTAGGTAGGAGTCGACGTAAATGTCAGAGCAGGGATCAAAATACTGGACCTAACAATTCAACAGCATCAGAGAATTAGGTAGGTCCCTTTCTTAAGGCACGTTTGCTTTGAGAAAAGCCTTTGTTTCTGATCTTATACAAGTTTGAATTGCTGATAAGAGTTTTTGTTTCCTACTCATATCTTCATTATCATGGTAAAAGACTTATTATGAAGCATGAAGACGATGATACTTACATTACCATCTGAGCCAGGTTTTATTGCGGAGAAGTTGCATATCGGGGCGTAAATGCCATACAAGTCAATGTCTCCAATCTCTTTTGCTCCCTGACTTTGATACTTATCACATTGATCTGCGGTGTTGTCTGCACCTGCCTTCTTGTTAACTGGATTTTCACTGGCAAAGTTGCAGTACTTGTTAATTCCTTCATTGGTTTCATCAGAGTTAAGAGCGTGTGTCCATAAATAATCGAACAGTCCCTTTGTACACATGTCATCATCTATCCAAGCATTTCCTATCTGCAATATATAACCATTAAAATTATCGGCTCTAGGCCTGTAGGTTTGCTGATTTTTCATACTTAAAGACAAGGTTCATGGTGGTAGAAGGGTAAATTTTTTTCAGTAAACTCACAGCAATTCCTTTGAGATTGATGACAGTTTGATTCGTGCTCTTGTTTCTCGAGAGAATATAAGAAGCAAGCTGAGGAACATAATGACCAGCATAGCTCTCACCGGTTATAAAGAGATCTCGCGTTTTATAATGTGGAAACCTTTCAAGCCAGTTGAGGAGAAAAACATAGGAGTCCTCTGCTGTTCTCTTGTCGCCTACATTGGTATAGTCGGAGGAATTTTTTGAATAAGAAAACCCAACTCCTGCTGGTGATTCCAGGAACAACACGTTTGCAACTGCAAATTTTGTAGGATGTGTCAGCAAAAAAATCTAGGGGAATTTGAGATTGTGGCGGTGTCAAACCGAAAAAGAGATTTCACGTACCATTGTTCCATGCATATTCATTTCTGTATAGAGTTTTGCCGTTACTGTTGACTCTGAAAGGTCCAAGCTCTTGCATGGCTCCATATCCGAAAGACGAGCATCCTGGACCTGTACAACGAAGCAACCATTTTTTAAATTAATGTCCGAACCCTACTAGATTTTGCGTGGGCAGATTGATGACGAGGATACGCATTCTTGTAATTGTAATGTGTGTGTTGAATATAAATACGCATTTGGTTTTAAATTTTAATTTTTTTCTTTATATATTTAAAATATCATACTTTCATATTTATATTCGTACTAATATATCAAACCTAAGTATTTTAAAGAAACTTTAGAATAGACCACGATCATTTCGATGCAAGTGCCGCTCTATGACCCAACCGTGAGAAAATTTGGAAATTTCCTGATTTTCTGTTCACATAATAGAGTAATAGGTGATTCAAGAATCCAACAAGGAAGCTAAGTCGTTTCGGTCTAATTTGTTTAGAGTATTTCAAATTATTTGGAGATAATCTTAACAGGTTTCTTAAGCCGATGAATGAAGCAAATGCTACTCTTTGAATCCTTTTTTTTTTTAGTTTTTAACAGTTTGATCTGGATCTATTCAATGAAACCGTCTAGGTACAAATACAAACAGACAATCCAAAAACTTGACAAGGATATATTCCATTAGTGGTGAGAGCCCACTGAATTATGTGTCTGGATGATGTTTTTATTCATGATTAAGCTTTGGGATAACGACAACCATTAGTTGGTTTGGCCAGTGGGAAATAATTCGCTAATTGTTTGAAAATAAGACTCGGATGGGATATTATTGTTTCATGCCAAAGGACGACATTACTCCTATCGTGAAATAATCAACCAAGGACTGGCTTGTGTTTATGATCATATTTGAACACCATGTGATACAGTGAACAAGAGATTAAACGGCAAATTCAGGTACGATTAATTCATATGATATTTTTCTACAACCATGCAAAAATAAACGTAAAAATATACCTGCGGATGTAGAATCCATAGTTATAGATGAATTTGAGCAATTAAATTACCTCCATTCAGCCATAAAACGAGAGGCTTATTCAGAGAAGTCACCGGTGATTCCACAAAATAATAGAACAATGCTCGATCAGCCGCCGCATCTACTGTTACATAGCCCGCGTACTGATTAAAATCCACCCCTTCAGGCTGACCTGGAAGTTTGCCGATCTTGTCAGCTTGCATCAACCCTTGTTGAGATCCTACATACTCATGACTGTTTCCGATATCATCTAGCCGAGCCCTCAACTCAGGCCGAGGGGCATTCCACGATCTGCGAGATGCAATCAACCTGTTGAGATTGTCAATCTGGTTTCCTACGCATGATGAAATGGGGTGACCAGGGAAGTAGTAAGGCAATAGCAGCAGCAACCATATTACAGAAACTCTCATAGCTGATAATGTGAATTGAGTGCAGAGTTTGTGGCTTCTGAACTGAAGAGCTTATGCCAACTTCTAGTGGCACACAAGTGTGCATATATATATATACGGAAAACAATGGTTGTATATTTGAAGTTCCTCTCTACCATTTTGTTGGCAAGTTGAAGTTTGCAGCACTTGGATAGGGATCAGTTGGGGCCTACTTGATACAAATAGAAAGCTCCAAAAAAAAATAGGTTTATGGTTAAGGTTTAATGTTAGGGTTTAGGGTTATAGAATCATGGGTAAGGGGTATTTTTTAAAATTTAAGATCTATGATTTAGAATTTAGACTTAGGGCTTAGAGTTTAATTTTTTAGTATTGGAGCATAAGAAAGAGCATCGAAAAGGTCAAGATTTTTGTCCACTTGATACTGCCACTTAGGGATGAGTTTTAATCCACTCCTGGATTTGTAAATATCCTTTTTATTATCCCTTGTATTTTTACCTCTTGCATTCTAGTACTTAACCTCATAGAATGGCTGCAATTTGAGGAGCGGATGAGTGCGTTTTTCAATACCAATCACGACCCCAGTAGTAAATGCTAATTGCATAATCGATCCCTAGAATTATCGTATCCAATCTTCCCCAAAATTGATATCGTGCAATGTAATGCTATTTTTTTCCCTTCATTTTTCTTTTCACATGGCTCATCCTTACCTGTATTGTTTATGGGAATGTTGCTGGCAACAGGCAAGGCACCTTCCTTGTCATCAAAACAATAATTTAATTAAACACGACTGGAAAGCACTTAATTTGGAATCTTGTTTCCGTCAGTGGGTATCTCCAAGTGTGGAAGTTGGTTGAGATTCAGCTTCAGACTAGAGCCAGACGAGATTCCGTTTCCATTAATATCCTTAATTATTGGGAACACTGTTCAGTGGTTTATCATTCCACTCTTCATTTACTTCTCTCCTCTTCTCACTTTCAGGAAATAATGTGTAAGATTATAGGTTAGAATATTTGGAGGTGTGATTGCTATTAAGCATAAATCAAAACTTTGTAAGAGCGTCAAGGGTTTTAAAACTACTTCTCCAAATATAGATAGCTGCATTTTTAGATGGTATAGTGTATTCCTTTGTATTTGAGAATGTGAGTTTGAATCTCTACAAGGGAACTTGAAAATAATAAAATAAGGAGACTTGTGGTTATAAAATAAAATTCATTCTGATTTTTATTCTCACAGCACAATGACACTAATAAATAGAAGAATTGTAAAATGGAGGATATATGACATGATGTTTGCAGTGCGTGAGGAAGTAAAATTGAGAGAGAAAAAAAATAAAAATCAGTGGTGGATGTAGAGGCTCATGGGTCAAACCCGACTAGAGGGGGGGCACAATACAAATCTTGACGCACATCACTATATATTGTATTAAATATTGAATAGAAAACCTAGTTGGAGTATTTATCTCGTTACATATTTTTTTAATCGAATAATTAGTATAGAATAAGATTTAACCGTTCAGATTAAACAATTTTATGCCGTAGTCACAAACCTCTTATAGTTTTTGATATTATAATGATTTTTTCTCTGTTGATTTAAATCTCTTTTATCGTGCGATTCCATGAGTTTTTGGTATACGGGTATTCATGATAACTATGGTAGATTTGTATGGACTCGTATGGAGTATATGCTGCCAGCAGCAATTCCATGAAAAATGATACTCACAAAATTTTTGAAGCAAAATCAATGTGCGACATATTACTAAAACAAATCGTTTCAAACTTAAATACGGTTCGATTGGTGCACTTGTAATGGGGAAATCTATTTCAGTAAGAGAATCCCATACGGCAGGGGATTCTAAGCAGACGAGGCTTGGTTGGCACGGCATATGAAATAAAAAGCGTATTCCATGCTTAGCCTGTAAGGTTTGGGCCATCCTTTTTTAACTAAATGGGCCAATCTTCATCACAACTCTTATTTCCCGTTGAAGAACAATCAGGCCTTTCACATTTAAATTGACAAAGTTGAAATCGTGGGAATAATTTGTACAGGTCAAATAAGTAAAACCCAGTCATAAAGCCCGTGTACATAAATAACAAGGCCTTTTGGCGGGTGAAAATAAATTACCTTTGAGGATTATGCTAACTAAACTGTACATTCGAATACGATGTTATCTTTTCTTTTTTAGTATCATCTATCATTTTTTATTAAGTAGTGATACAATAACATTCCCAAAGCAATTGTTGGTGTTCGAACCCATACAAAGAGTAAAGCAGATAGACATCCATAACCACTAAGCAAATTAGTAGTGGGTTAGTGTGCCCTTCTCAAATCTTTGTCATAACCCTTATCGATCAATGGTACATGCATTTCAACATCATCTGCCATTGAAACAGACAACCCTCCTGAATTAAAAGTTTTTGCTAAAAGAAAGATTCTACTTTAGCTTTCCAACTTCCAATCTTTGCCTTCGATAGCCACACTCTAGTTGATGATACACTTACAACTTGATCATTTGTTTTAATTTTGTTTTCTAATTGGAAACGGCAATGAATTCCAAAACAAAAAACCATCCTAGAATGTGCTTGTCTCTTTTGCATTCAGTGGGAAGCTTACACCTAATGTATCCGGTTTCTGTCACTAGACATAATGGGAAAAACAAGGCTGATTCTTGAGGGGGGGAAAGGGCTTGTTTCTTATGTATTGTAACGTCTTTAAGAGGGGAAAATATATCTGCCTATCTGGATGTCATGTAAGTGTGAAAGAGCGAGCACTATATTATTCTTTTTTCTAGTTTTTGTGTTCATATAAAGATTAAACAAGAAGTTATTCCGGTGCAGGGTTAGGTATATCATCGGTCTTATAAAATGCTAAGAGTGATAACCCATAAAGGGTTAAAAGTGTGTTTACAGACCCATACGTGATATGTAATTCATGAAATAAGATCGAGAATTTAAATTTTTCAAAGCTACAGTCACCTTGATTTATCTTTGTGGGTGGGTGGAGCCATATCTATTAGGGACAACAGATGGTACAATTTTACGAATTCTACACTGTACTCATCCTGTCGTGAGTAATGGGTAGGTGATGGATTTGAGACCTTACCGTCCCATATCCACCGGCCCCGCATCTGCCCAACATTCGCCTACCCAGGCCATTATGAATTCAAGGATAAATTCATTAGCAATTATATAAATCCTAGGATTATGAAGGAGTGTGCCTTGTATTTTACCCAAATCTTAAGATTCTCAATTAATTTAGCTTGAAAAATGACTTTTTTTTCTTTAGGTTTGATATCATATCGGCGACTACTTAGCTGACAAATTTGACAAACTTAAACGGTTATTTGACTAGGTGGTGAGTACCCAATTAGATAATGAATTTACATCCGTTTGTGTGGGTGTAGATTTGAAAATTATATCTTCTATAAAAGATAAGTAGATGATAGATATGAAAATTTTAAGTTGATGCGAATATGGAGAGAGTATCTATATCAGCCCGCCCGTTTATCATCCTTAATATCTATATTCGAGGTAAAGTCAACTAGACATGAGGTCTAAGCTGACGAGATGACTCGTTTGTGTACGGTATAGCCAGTTGTTTAATTGTTTTTATCTGGACCTTTTGTCTTTTTTTCTTGGCTTATTATTATCAGTCTCACCTAGCCAAAAAACTAGCCAAATTATCCAAGATAGATCCCTCAAAGAAGTTGGAAAATACAGATGTTAACCAGTCTCTGATCAAATGATAATGGGTTCATCTCAGTTTCTTCCTTTCTTTCTTCTATGGTGAAACCTTCTCCGTTAATCTTTCTGTTACATTTTCTAGGACCACCATTAATGGAGAGAAGAGTCTCACCTCCCCTTTGAGATCTAAAAGAGTGGATCCAAATGTAAAAGCCTTTGCATCTATGCTTTTTCGTTTAAACAAACAAATGATGCGCCTGTAGGCATGGGTTTTTAAAGCCGTAGAGTTCTTGTCCTTTGATCAGAAGACAAGCCCTCAAAGGAAAGAGATAGGCCAGCTGGATTTAGCCAACTTTCCCATTCTTTATGTGAGGGCCTAATGGGACATAAGTGACCTTTTTTTATCATACCAGCTCCTTCCTCACTCCTGATTGCACAATGAATTAATCCCTTTTTAACATCAAAGTATCATTAATTAAGCACTAATCCACATGATTCTCTAATGGAGATTCGTGAATGGTGATTGCAACTTCAATGATGAAATTACTGAAAACCAAAGCTGGGGCAGTGCAGAAAGTAATCAGAGTGGCCTGACTCGGAGCTCCAAGCCAAAGTGGGTTTTGATTCATGCCACTTATTAAAGATATTACCTTTTAGCATGTAGCTGCTTTTTCCTCCTTTTATCAGGATCTGGGCTACTGCATAAAATTCATGGCTTGTCCATGTTGCTATTTTGGCCCCACTTCCCCCACTTAAAAGTTAAAACTGCAGAAAACCGTGAGCTGATATCACAGCTTCCATAGATAGGAGGACCATCAGGCACCAACCAATAGTTGATCAATGTGCATTTACTTGAATTGTTGTTTAATTTTCAGTCTTCAATCATTTTATATGGGTTTTCCATTCCCTTTTTTTGTACTTGTCGTTTTTATTGGAGTTAGTGATGCTTTTTTGCTGAAAAAACATGTTAGAATGGGGTTAAATTCAGAATAAAAAAAGAAACAAGGATGTCGATTAAAGAAAAGGAAGAGGAGAGCTTTAGTGAGAGGGTACAATGATTTTAGAGGCATGAGAGTTGATGCCCCCTTTCAATCTCATCATCACAAAGAAGAAGTGCCCACACTCAAAAGCTTTAAAGGCCATATAAAATGTGAACTTTTTAAGAAGACATGACTTGTAGATAAAGCCTAAAGGCACTAAAGCAGATGTTTCAGCCGGGGTTAGGTCCTTTGGATTTATGGGTATTCATCATTGTTAATATGAATGTGTTTTTCATTTTTTATTAGTATATTATATATCAAGGAGTATTTAGAAGAAGAAGAAGAAGAAAGTAAAATAAGATTTCATGATATATACGAGTAATTTCGTCCATTGACACCTATAACACACTAAAATCCTATTTAATGAGTAGGACTAATGTGAAAACCGAGGGGTTATAGTAAAAAATAAAAGGATGAAAAGTATTGAGTTGCCAAGTAATTGCTAGGACAACTAGAATTGGCGCCAAAGATTTGTCCCAATTCCTCCAAGAGGATTTATTTATGGAGGGAATGTGAATATAGAAACAAGATGTTGGTACTTGGTAGGTCCTTGTGTAATGGAAACAAATAAATAAAAATGGTTGGTAACACACTGATAGAAGAACCCAACTGAAGCATGGCCCATGCAGATGCAGATGCAATCACGAGCGGCGTTCAACGCTCCCCTGAGATGATTCAGTTTCAGAGCTACTACTTGACAGTTGACACTCTACCTCCTTTACAGGTTTCATACATTTTCAGCCACCCATGTTCTTTATACCGTTAGCGTCAAGTAATCTGCATTCCATGGTTCATAAGGTTTTCATTTCTTTTGCAAGGCACTAGTTCCTTTTGTTGATTGGGACGATCAACCCACAATTATCCAACTTCACATTGAAAATGGGAAGGAACAACTTCAATGTTATTATAACAATAATGATGTCCATTAAATTAAGTTTCAGTAAATTATTTATATAATATTTTTAAAAAATATAATGATATTTTGACTCTTAGATTTTTTTTAAATAATCAATTGAATCATTTCACGTAGATTATATTCAATTAAACTCTTAAACTTAAAATATATAATTAAGCCTTTGACCTATAAGAATCGTCCTTGGTTATTATTGTATTGGCATTAAATTAAAAGAAGTTTGAAATAGACTATCTTAATTGATTTAGCCAAGGGAAAAAAAACTTTTTTGGTTTAGCAAAAAAAATGAAAAAAACTTTGATACACAGGCATATGCCTTTTAGTTTTAGGGGTTAGAGTTTTAGTTAAGGGTTTAGGGGTTTAGGGGTTTAGGTTGCAGAGTTTAGAATTTAATGTTAGTGTTTAGAATTTAGGGTTTAGAGTGTGGGGTTTTGTTTTTTAGGGTTAGGGTTAGAAATTTAAGATTTGAGTTTTATAGTATAAATACACAGGCTTGTATAAAATTAATTTTACACAGCCTACGTATCAAAGTTTTACCCAAAAAAAATCTAATTAGTCTCGGCTTTTGTTGCATTATCAATTGGGGAGATTATGGCGTAAATCCCACTTCAATCAAACATTAGATAGATTAAGATAATTAATGTCAAATCAGAAATTAGCTTTCTTGAGATTTACATCTCATTATCTAATCAAGCCAGAATGGCCATCCCTCACTGATTCCTCTAATTTTATTTTATAAGCAATTAGAGGCTTACTTCTCTCATCACTGGAAAAACACGAAATTAGTTTTATTATAATCGAGTCAAACTTACATAATTCAGTCAGCCGAATTTATATATTGTAATATTTAACTTAAATATAACATAGTTTTTTTAAATGACAATCAGATTTTATTAAAAAACAAAGTAAGGTATCACAAATACAACACACTTATAAATATAGGGACTATGTCCACCAAAATACTCATACAAATCTAAAATCTGAAATCAAAGTGTGCAAAGAAATGCAAACAGTAATACCTCAATATTTGGTTAGTGACCAAAACATAAAGAATTAAAAGTTTGTAGTTTTAATTTAGTGACTAAAACGTAAAATTTTAAAGTTTGGTGACTAAAGTGGAAATCTAAAAAAAGTTTAGGGGTTAATATGATAATTTTCTCATATATTATTTTATATTCCATAAATGAATAGTTTATTCCGGTATAAGAATTTTGGTGGGAATCATATTTTTCGTACGGGTTTGTGTGAAAAGCAATAAAAAGGATAAGTTTCGGTATTTAATTCGGATGATTATTTGAATTCAGAATATTATAGAAATTTTATGGAAGTCTTAGGAAGACCCGAGACACATGACATTGTGATTTTGAATCATTTTTGATTGATTTAGATTCAAATGAATATAGTGTTTTGTGTAGTGCATGAATGACATTTTTGAAGATATGTTGATTCATTAATGGTAAAATAGTCATTTTGCATATACTTTTTAAATATCTTTGATTATGGAAAAGGAGATTGTATATGTGGCAATATGATATTGGAAAAATCAAAGGGCAAAATAATCATTTTACTATTAAGAAAAGTTTTTATTAAATAAGGTTAAATAATGCCATTTGGCATAAATTAAAGAAATAGTAAGTGTAGAATTTTGCTCATCTTTTCTCCCATTTCTGTGAGTTACTTAAGCAATGTAAAAAACTTTTTCTTTTGATTTAAACCTTATTTAATTGATTTTAGGGTTGAGACATGAAATAGGAAATTGTTCTCCATGAAATTCTCTTTCATTTAATATAAGTTTTGCATGATTTCCATGCTTCTAAGTTGATATTGGTTAAGGTGAATGAAGGACATGTTGGAATTTTAAGTTTTAAGGTGTAATCATGTTGGATATGAAGTTGTGATGTTGTTTTTATGCTCAAGTTGATGAAAATCCCATAGAAGACCAATCGGTTATATTGAGAAATTAAGAAAATTATTGCAAAAAAAATATTTTAGTAAGGGAAGAGATTAGAATGATGTTATTTATGCTTGAATACGTCATTTGGATGAAGAAAACATGCAATCAAGACTATTTTGCAATTCGGCTAAAATAAGGGACTTATATAAAATTGTGAAAAATTGAAGGTTTAAATGAGAACTTGATGTATTGTTGTTTCGAATTGGCATTTGAAGAATTTTTATGAATTTCCTATTGTGATTTCCGAATTGATTAATATATACTAATGTATACATTCGATTCTTTTTATTGCATGATCGATGCAAACATAGAGTTCGAGAAAGGCCATGATTGAATTGAGCAAAAAGGAGAAGTCAAGGGTCGAGGTTTGAGTGACACTGTTGATTCGTGAAATTTAGTACATGCAACAAGGTGAGTGCATTTATCTGTTTAAAAAAGTATTTAGGAAGACTTGCGACAAGTCGACCTATATGATTTTATCTAATTGGTAATATTGACTTTTATGTGAAATATAATATTTTTACAAGCAAAAAGAAATGGTTTTGTACATAATAGGGTATGAACCGCCTTATTATGTTTTGTTTATGATAATCCTATTATCATGTATCGATGATATGTTACAAAATGATTTATGGTATGATGGAGTATGAATTACTCTATTATTTTGTTATATCGATGATAGTTTACTTAACATTTACATAATGATATATTGCAAGAATATTGATATTGTTTTAAAGCCCAAGTTTACCATTGAGAGTGATAATATAGTGACATGCCATAGAGTCTAGCAGCTGCATTCGACACTTTTATGTGTCTAGAACTCTGAGAGTCTATTGATCTTTATGGCCTAGCAGTTTGGGATTACATAGCACTTTGGTGCTTAATACTCTGGGAGTACATCGAGCTCGTTATAGTTATCATCAGTAACTTTGTGATACTTAATACTCTAAGAGTACACAACTCGCATACTTAGTTTCTCTCCATATGTAATTCTTGGGCTATTGGTATAAAAGAACTTTTATAAAATGATTTTTTTAAATATTTCATCTTTGCTTTAAAGCAATATTGATTTGATATTGTTTTAAATGGGAATGGTTTTTACTATGTTATATTTAAATATTGATTATTATTTAATTTTATGATTACCTTATAATGCCTCACTAAGTTTGTACTTAGCGTGTGTTTGGCATGTGCACACGTAGGTTGATCGGTTCAGTTCGTAAGCAGCGGCGTTTTGCATCACCTTGAGAGCGAGAACATACTACAGGTTATCTTAGTAATGTTTTGACATCATATAAGCTTTTTTGTTTAGTGCCATGTATAAAGATAAACCTACTAGCTTCGCATAACTCGAACTTTAATTACTTTATGGTTTGTAATGTTTATAACTAAAGTATGGTTTGGTATATCTACTATGTGAATTGGAATGATTTATGAGTAGTTAGTGAGCTTATAATTGGAATAGATAAAAACAGTCTTGAAAATGTACATTAAGAAGTAAGTTTAAAAAATACCATAAATTTCATAAATCGAATTAGAAGGCGAATCTTATATGAATGAACTATAAATTGAGTCTAGATCTTTTTAAAACAAACGGTAACTGATTTCGAGGTCTGTACTAAAAGATATGAATTTTTAATCAATGAAATGTCAGAAAAACATGGCAGCAAATTTTCTTAAAATTTTGCATTGTGCCGTGAGTTTGAGTTTTTTTTTTTAATTCTTGTATAATGAATTTGAGTTATTAATTTATATGGTGAAAAAGCTTAGTGAATCTAGTTTAATTAAAAATTTACGGAATGAATTTTTGATGTCTATAAAAATTTATAAAAAAATTTGTTCAAGAACAGTGCAGGCTGCCAGTTTAAGTTTCGACAATGAAAATTGTTTTAATTTTGTTTCATAACCTTACTGACTCGTGTTTGGTAACGAATACGGAAAGGGGTGTTACACAAATTCTTTTATTAAAATTGACGTACATCGTCAAATAACCCAGAAACTTTCGTAATTTTTTTGTCTCTTCCAAACGAGACGTTTTATGTGGTGAAAAAAGAGTGGTGATCGAACCAAACTATCAAACAGATTGCTCTGTTACACAATTCTGATTATATCGGCAAACAACCACCAAAAGGGAACAAACTTTATATGACCACCGACAAACCCAAATCAAAAATCAAGTATTGTGAGGATCTCTGTACGAATACCAAACGACTGTTAAGACATGTCAAAATAATGTCAAATGACAGAGAAAACATACCACGAAAGCAAAAAAATATTGTAAGAGTACAAATTTTTATTAAAAATTAACGAAACTCGAGAAAAATAAAAATCAGATATAAAAAGCAAAAGAATAAACACCAACTATTAACAACTAGTACTAAAATTTATATCGTTGTTGGCCAAATAAAAAAATTTGAAGAAACTGCGACTATACGGAGGAGAGAAAACTAGGTTTTAGGTTTTTAAAACAGTGATGATAAACTTGAATATGTCTTTCCGAATGTTACAATAATAATATTGATTGATTTATATATTTTATTATATATTTTTTTATCTTTAGACTTAAATTCAAAAATATAACTCAAACCTAATTTTGTATATAAACTTCAAGGCACAGTAGAGTATAACCCTAAGAAGCAACTCTATCTCAAATGCCCTCCAAGAATATTGTTGCATTTTCCATTTTGGTTAAGCCATCCCACTCTCATTATATTAAAAATACGTGTCGCAGATCCACAAAGAAAGGGACATACATGTGTTTATTTTTTGGATGAGTCTACCACGTGCGATAATCACCGTTGAATATTATTAACGTTGAACATCATTGAACACCATTAAATTGATTAATAAAGATTAAAAATCTCAAGGATTCAACATATAATTATAAATTATTTAAAATAAAATTTTAATTAAAATATTTTTTATATATACTATATTTTTTATTTTTTTTTAAAATAATTGGATCAAATAGCAACCTTAGTCAATTTAAAAAATAAAAAACTTAAAACCCAAAACCTAAAACCCTAAACCATAAATCATAAACCCAAAACCCAAAACTTAATGTTTGAATTTAGGGTTTAGAATTTAGGGTTTAGCATTTAGCATTAACATTTAAGGTTTTGGGCTTTTATTTTCTAAATTAACTAAGGTTGGTATTTGATTTAATTATTAAAAAAAATAAAAATATATAATATATATAGAAAATAATTTAATTAATATTTTATTTTAAATAATTTATAATTATATGTTGAGTCCTTAAAATTTTTAATCTTTATTAATTAATTTAATGATGTTCAATATTATTTAGCATTAATAATATTCAATAATGTTCGTCGCACGTTATAAAATTTTCCCACTTTTATTCATTGTCTTAGCCCAATATTCAACCATTTCTAAGTTATAACTAAACAAAAATCAATTTTGCATGTATATTAATTAAAATTGGAGTATTGATAATAGATATGTGTTCCCCTCCCTCATTCATCGGCTTTTTCCACTTCCCATTATCATAATATAATTGCTTTTCTGGATTATTTGGCGGTGGTTGTTGACTACCGCCTTGCATTTAAACGGTAGACTTTGTCCTTAATGATTTTTAGGGGAAAAAATATAAATAAAATTTCATTATTTCATTATTTTTTGAATTGCAATACCAATAATCAATTTTTTTCCGAATAAAGATAAGACCAAGGCCAATACATTAAGCGTTGAAGCGAACGTGGAGAAGACCGTAGACATCACGATAAAAAAATCTCCATAAGTGAGACTAAAGGGAATCAAAGGACCGGCGCGGACCAACAAGCTCAGACATGTGATCAGCTGCAAAGTTTGCTTCCCTACGGATGTTTCAAAACATCACTTATAAGCCATTAAAGCATAAGGCAGAAGTACTACGAATAAGCGTGAACGGGCTCTTCATTGATGGTGGGAAGAGGAGATCAAAGACAACTGCACTATCCGTTTGCACCTTAATACACTCATAACCCTTTGACCAAGCGAGTGTTAAACCTTCACAAATTCCCCAAAGCTCGGCATAGATGATGGAAGAGATGCCTAAAAGCCGTTGGACAGGCAACAGAAAATTGCTATTATGGTCGCGGAAGATGCCACCACATGAACCATGCTTCGTCGATGAAGAAACGGCTTCGTCAGTGTTCAGACAAGTCACTCCCGGTTGTGGTGGCACCCATTGAATGAGATCAGCAGCATGCGGGTTTAAACCTTTGGGAAGTCCAGCAGATAGATAGTAAGTATGTAATATTACATTATAGCCCAACCAAAAGATGAGAAAAATATTCTTATTCCAAATTGATTTAAAATTACAAGTGAGATTCAACCAGAATAAATAAAGCAATAAGAATGGGAAAGTGAACTGTAACATATCATACATACATACTAATTAAAATAACGCCAAATAATTTTCCAGAAAACCAAAAAAAATGTTTAGTTGGCAAACATGTGATGCGTACAGCTTTTGCCTACAAAAACCATTCCATTACTTCCCAAATTATTAATAAAAGAAAACAACAAATATTTACTTCCAAAAACCTCAAAACTCATTATCAACATTAAAATTCTCCTAACCCAGAAAATAAAAGTTGAAAGATATGAAATTCCAATTTCAGCCAATAATATTACCTTTCATTTCACGATTTCTTTCCAGAAAAATGGATAAGGGTCAACCCCAATAAGGCAAATAATCCATCATCACCAGTTTTCCTTTATAATTAACCAAAAACACTCCCCCATTCTTTTTGCCAAACAGAGAGAAGAAAATCAAGCAGTTTCTGTAATCTATAAAAACTCCTACACATGATTTACAGGTTAAAGGGATGGAAGAATGTATTAGTAATTTAGTGTAGTAATTAGTGAAGTGGAAAATGGGGAAGATGCACGTTGGTTCATGATGACACAGCAAGGGATGTTTGTGCCTGGAGTTTACGACATCTTTTTCCACATCACCTGCCACTACTTACAATACTCTTCTTTTGCTTTAAATTTATATAATACGAACTTCCAAACAAGCCAGGACACTGCTGCAAACCTAGTTATTCTGCTTCCTTGCTCTCGTTAGAATTGGTGTTCGGGTGTCTGCTTCATTTTAAAACACATGAAAGCTTTGTCATTTGGTCTTTACTTGTTTGGACGGACGGAGGCATTCAAGTTTGTTTTTGTTATGGAAAGTTCAACTTCTTTCTTCTTCATCTTGTTGTTGTTGAAGGTCTGAATCTGATCACTCTATTTTGGTTTTCTTGGTGAGATTTAAATCTGCTTATGCATTGTTTCTGTTGTTTATGTGATCTTTGTTGAAGTTTTTGAATTGGGTTTTTGCAGATTTGGTAGTGGAGGGTTGGAAAAGATGAATACCAGAGCCGCGACGTCTGTTCAGTCTAAGAAAGTTGCTGGGAAGCATGAAAAAGTAACTCCTGATTATTTTAATACTATTTGTTTTGAAAAACGGTTTGTACTGTAGTATTAGTATATGTATAAAGGAATGTGATTATTCCTTAATTATCTACAATTTCAAGGAGGAGCCTCTCGGGCTCGGCCCCTGCAAAGTTTTTGAAAAGTAAGCTTCTTTGATTGGAATCCAATGCGGGTTTTAACTGTTTAAATCTTAAATGAAACAAGGCTTTTGTATTATTCCCTTGGATTTGAGATTCCAAAATTTATCCATTGTTCTTTGATTCTTCCAACTTTTTATTCTTATATGCTTGATAATGCTAACTCTTTGCAACTTTTTTTTTTCTCTTTGAAGGAGAAAGCTGAAATGCAGGGGACCAAGCCACCTATTGTTGCAACAAAGGCAACGAAGAATCGACGAGACTCCGGCAAAGAAAGAAAAATGGCCTTACAACAGGATGTATAACATTGTTTTTCCCAGAGTTGCTGCAAGTTTCTGGATTTCTTACAAGAATTTGCTGTAGTTATTGATTGTATTGAAACTCCAATGTTTTCTTCAGGTTGATAAGCTGAAGAAGAAGCTTAGACAGGAAGAGAACATTCACAGAGCTCTGAAGAGAGCTTTTAACCGACCTTTGGGAGCTTTACCTCGTCTTCCTCCATATCTCCCTCCTCCTGTTAGTAATTCATCATCTCATTGGCTCCTTGGATTTTATTGTTTGATCTCTTTTCAAAGGATTTGATATTGGTATTGGGACATTGTCAAACAGGAATTTTAATGATGGATTCTGCTTTTGTAGACTTTGGAGCTTTTAGCAGAAGTGGCGGTGCTGGAGGAGGAGATTGTCCGGCTCGAAGAACAGGTCGTTCACTTTAGACAGGATCTGTATCAAGAAGCTGTTTATACATCATCATCAAAAAGGAACATGGAGAGTTCAATTGATTTGAGTGAGCCTTGCCTGGATAATAGTCCTAAACGTCTGCAACCGAGAACTTTAACTAGAAATACATCCATGGGGAGTCATATGCGATCTCTTTCAGGTAAGGTTTTTGGTATTTTAAATACTGTTGTCATGCCATTAACATCTAAAACATTTATTTGTAGTGAAAGTAGGATCCAAAACTTACTATTATTGTTTTTTATTTCTTTTAGATGATGGGAGAGGAAAAGAGAACCGATCCTGTACTAATTCCACAAAGAACAATAAGGGATCCTTGGTGGATAAAAGCCAATTTGTGAGAACACCTGTGAAGAGACATTTGATTGATTCAAAACCTGCAGAGAAACGTTTAGATCCTCAAAAATTGCAGGCATGAACCAATGCCATTTCCATCAAGTTATAGTAGACTTCATTCCAGTTAATGAGTATTGACTTGTTTTACATGTTCAGCTAGAATGCAGAGTGAGAGACCAAGATAGGGCAGAAGCGCGAAATCTTAGCACTTCAGACGAAAGGCCAATGGCAGAGAATGGCCCGAATAAAGTTTCTGAGGAACTTTTGAAATGCTTGTCCACCATATTCTTAAGAATGAGCTCAATGAAGAGAAGGTCTAGTGCAGAAAGTTTTCCTTCACTATCAATGTTAGGCTCTCAAGAAAGCAGGTATGAGATGGAATTTCGAGACCCTTATGGTATTTGTTCAAATTTTGGGAGGAGAGATATCGGCCCATATAAGCATTTGATTTCAATTGATGCTGGCTCGATCAATCCAAATCGAACATCAAATTCTTTATTTCTGCTGCGCAGGCTGAAGTAAGTCATCAGTTATTAGATCACTTTTCATCTTATTTTTATGTATTCTAATGTCTGCAGAAGTTGTAAAGAATTGTGATCATTTTGTATGTTGAAATCCCAGGCTACTCCTCGCAAGACTTGCCTCATTCAACTTGCAGAACCTAAATCATCAGGAGAGGCTTGCCTTCTGGATAAACATCTACAATTCCTGTATGATGAATGTATGTGAAAGATTCTGCCAGTATAAACAAAAAAGATTTAGGCTTGCATCACATATCAACTGTTGGTTTGAAATTTATCAAAAATCGGAATTAATCTTTACATACTAGTTTCCTTCACATGAATTTAAACCCCACATTCTCTTATGTTGGTACTCTATCTTTTAATGCATTTGGTTTCTGTTACAATAACTGGTTTACTCTAGTAGATGAAATCATTTATTACATGATGTTGATTCAGGCTTTCTTAGAACATGGAGTACCAGAGAGTCCAGAGATGGTTGTCGAATTGATGAGAAAGGTATGAATGTGCAGAACACATGATTTCCTTAGAATATTGTTGGTTTCATTCTTAGGATAGTGTTCTGTTTCATGTGCAACCATGTTGGCCTAACAGCATTTTGATGTAATCGGTAATTTTATAAGAGAAATTTTGATGAAACAGGCAACTATAAACGTTGGGGGCCACCCGCTAAATGCAATAACGATTGAACATTTCATTCTAAGATTGCCTTACCACTCAAAATTTGTAAGCGGCGCCTCATTTTAAGTTTCTTGCAAACTTTATTCAGCTTGATAATTGTTTCTTCTATGTCATGTTTCTTATATTTCACTTCTGATCAGACCTTTTCAAAGGGTGCCAAGAATGATGAAATGACTGCCAGGAGCATGTTTGGCTTGGAACTATCCGAAACGTTGGTGACATTTACCCTCTCATGTGGAAGCTGGTCCTCCCCTGCTGTAAGTTAGTAACTTTGTCTGCTAGGTTTGCTATTATTAGCATCATATGATACTGTATTGATTCTTCAATTCTTTCAAACGAAGGTGCGAGTATATACCGCTTCTAACGTTGAGGCCGAATTAGAAGTTTCAAAGAAAGAGTACTTACAGGCTACTGTTGGGATTTCATCAACAAAGTTTGCAATCCCTAAGCTGTTGGACTGGTACTTGCTTGACTTTGCTAAGGACTTAGATTCGTTGCTCGATTGGATTTGCCTTCAACTACCTAATGAACTTGGAAAAGAAGCAATCAAGTATCTTGAAAGAGCTAAAACCGAGTCTCCTCTGCAGTTTGTTCAAATTATACCTTATGACTTCAGCTTTAGGTACCTTTTATGCACATAATAAATTATTTGCTTCACTTAAAATTTTGCTTAGTTTCTAAGGGTGTAATAATCTCATACACAATCTTAGATTTAGATAATATATAAAAATAAAGGGGGGTAATCTATTCTCCTATCTTTGATTGTAAGTAGTTGTGAGAGGAATGTTCATCAAGGATTTCTGCATGTAATTAATAAGTAGTTTTCATAAGAAAAAAAGAACAATTGAATTCTTTTTCCTGTATTTTCTTCAACCAAATATCAGCAAGATGATCCATATTTCTCGGTTGAACTATCATCATGGATAGTATATCCAGGTTTCCATTTATCATCATTGAAAGTAAGAGGGACCATGTACTTCAAACCGATGAAGTCCTTAATTTTCCTGTAAGGATTGCCAACTAGCTGACAATGATAATTCAATGAAGGTCTGAAGTTTCAGTCAATAAAATTAGGTGGAAGCATTGACAACCCCAATATTCTGCCTTGACGTTATTAGATTAGTATGCATTAAATCCTGCTGGAATTCCAATTAAAATCATGAGCCCTGCATTCCAAGAAAGCTACTGATCATCTGATGCAAGGAAAAATCCCTGCTAATACCAATGGTGGTCCAGAATTAGCATCCCCGAGCACCCTTCTTTATTTAATCAATGCTCGGCCTGCTAAGGGTCCATTTGTAAGTGATATCCTGCTGTACCACCTGTTTGGTTAACAGTTGGAGGACTAATACCAACCTTGATAGCACATCAACATTTAGTCACACAATTACATTCAATCCAAACTGCTCTGATTCTTCATTTTCATCAGGTTTCCATGAAGAGTTCACATTAAACACATCAAAGTCTGTATGAATGCAAGGAAGTAGTGGAATAACTCTGTTGATATATCAGTTTGAACTGCTATTAAAAAGACCACCCATAAAACTAGTTGAGGGCAATTAATTGTCCCGGTTCAATAAAACCAGTGCTGTCCAACTGTCGTGAAACCCTGGAATGAAGTGTTGTTGGAATAAACACTTCGTCTTAAGCTCAACCAAATTTAATGCCAAAGATTGGTTTCTGACATTGGTGTCCCCCACCCCCGATGATACGACCAAGTGGACTACATGCATCAGCTAAAAACATTCGAGCTTTAATGGAAAGTGATTCTCAGTCCTTGCACAAAGCTAAAGCCAGAACCTTGTAGTTTCTTGGTTGTTATATTATAGTACATCTACTGTTAATTGACCCTGGTAACTCATGTGCTGTAATGAAATCGAAAATGAACCGACTTAAGCAATCAGCCATATACGTACCTGCCAGGGAAGTGAAGTGACCCTAAATTTTATAAGGTCCTTTTGAAATAGTACGAATATGAAACACAAACTCTTTTTGCTTCACCACAAACAAACGCTAGACGATGAACCGGAAAAAGGTCTCCTTGGAGTTTGTGAATATTGGTGGGAGCGAAAGGAAGACTGGCAACTGTGAAATACAAGGTGAGACGGTGTTAGGCTCACCAACCTGGTCCTGGCCCTGCTGAGAGTTGCAGGTCCTGATTCATTAAAGCGAACTTTCAAGGGACAGCACAGCAACCTGTCAGCTTTGTTTTCCGGGGTCAGCGAACAGACCGTGGAGTTGAATTTGGTCAACAAAGTTGGTATATTTAAGAGGGTAAATAATTAGAGTAAACTATACGAGAGATTACCGATCTTTAGGGTTGTGTCGAAATGACCACCGATCTTTTAATTTTATCAAAATGACCACTCAACTATTAATATGATTCAAATATAGCCACCAGCCGTTAAAACCTAACGGAGAGGCTGACGTGGCAGTTAAAAGAAAATTGTATAATTACGCATTTAGTCCTCGTTATTTACACATTTAATCAATTTGGTCCTAATTTTAATTTAATGAAATAAATTGATTATTTAATTAGGTGGTGACACGTGTCACCACCTTATTAGAGGGATTTATTTATTTTTATTTAATTTAATTAATTCCATTTTCTCCCTCAATCAAATGGTGACACGTGTCACCATTTGATTGGGGGAGAAAATGGAATTGGAGGCTGGGGGGAATCAAACCAATACCTCCAAAGCAATGAGAGTATTGTACGCTTGCAACTGGGCCAAGCCATTTTCGTGATATAAAACACAACTTTTTATATATTTTTATACCGTTTTGATGCCCAGAAAAATGAAGGGAAAAAATGGCATCAAGGGGATTTGAACACAAGACCTTGCATTATAAGATAGTGTATACTTGCCACTAGAACAAGCATATTTTTATGATATAAAATACAATCTTTAATATATATGGTATACAGTTGTTAATGTCTGGAAAAAGAAGGAAATGTGGTTTTAGGAAACTCGAACATGACGTACTTATGATACACTTAATTGGGTTAGATATTTTTGTGTATCATAAGTATGTCATGTTCGAGTTTCCTAAAACCACATTTCCTTCTTTTTCCAGGCATTAACAATTGTATACCATATATATTAAATATTGTATTTTATATCATAAAAATATGCTTGTTCCAGTGGCAAGCATACACTACCTTACAATACAAAGTCTTGTGTTCGAATCCCCTTTATGTCATTTTCCCCTTCATTTTTCTTGTAACACCCGTGACCCGGATTCCACATTTGGGCCCAAAATCCACATTGATAAAAAAAAAATTCATTTTTCAAGTCCATCATATATATGCCCAATAAAAACATAAGTCCATACATTAAAACAAGTTAAATCCAGATGGTTAAGATAGTATTGACGGAGCTCCATTTACAAACATTAAAGTATTCGACTTTTGACCGAATAATACAAAATAAGAGTTGCAAAATACATATAGGGTCCTACGAAATACATAGCCTATTACATCTAGTATTTGTACTCAACCACTAGAGTCGATGCTAAAATCCAACCTTGATGGTGCTCTTTTACGCTTCACGAGAACCTGCTAACTTGCGAACGGAAACAATAATTACGAACGCTGAGCTAACAAGCTCAATGGATATACCGACACTCAATCATGCTTCATGCAAATCATAAATAAAGCAATGCAACAAGAATGATATCATGGCAATATAGCAATAGCGCTATCATAACCGCCTAAACACATGGCACGATGGATGTATGATCACGCACACAACTCATACTAGAACCTCATACACTTACCTAGCATCACACAGGTAAAACCATCAACAACTAAGTGAGGTCCACGTCCACAAAGCATTGGAATCCTACACTTGAGTGAGGCATGCGTCCACATAACATCGGGATCCTACACTATGAGTAAGGCCCACGTCCACATAGCATCGGGATCATATACTCAATGGGATGAGGCCCGCGTCCACATAGCATTGGGATCCTACATCCATGCTCAAGATCTCTCATCAAGCATATTTGAATGAGGCCCACGTCCATTTAGCATCGGGATCCAATATTCAAGAATCTTCAAGGTGTTGCAACACACTTAGGGTATTCAATCCCAACAAAAAGGGATGACTCAATTACCTAGGTGTCCCTCAGCACATAGCAATGACCCTAATATACCACACAACTTCGATGGATCCACCTAGGATCCCTATGGGTTTCTACCTCACACGGTGTACCCAATATTTACCAAGTCATTAGCCGATTATTTCTTATACGAGGTTAAAATCTCAGTGTCTCGGTTTTAGTATTCATTTTACACCTTAAGGGACCTCTAAGGCCCTTTTGCCTTGAATTATGGCACCCCCGAACGCAAAGCCAAATTTCTTGGGCAGAATGCCCAGTGAGTACTAATACTCCTATATGGGTATCGATACTCTATTCTAGGTACTGATACTCACTAATGAGTATCGATACTCATTTTAGGTTCGTAAGAACTGAACTCATAGGCCGTACTGATACGCTCCGTTCTGTACCGGTACACACCATCGGTACCAAGATCGCCCCATACCGATCCACCCCTGTACCAGTACTCTTCATACACATACTGGTACGCCAAGCCTTTCCCAGGCAATGTAACAGTACATACCGATACGCCTCATGCGTACCAATACGCGAAAACGTTACTGGAATTTCTGAATTGCAAGGGGTACCGATACGCGGGGAGGCGTATTGGTACTCCCCTCACCATCTTTCCCTTATTTTACTAAGGCGTACCGATACGCTAAGCCCAATATCGGTACACGAGCCCAATTTTCAAACTTTGGGTGCGGGTTTCACCTAAAAACCCTGTTATGGTTAAACCCCAAATTATTCCCACAATTTATGGTGATAGTTTTGGGTGGATTATAACCAATTTTAAACCATTACAACAACAATTCTAAGACTTGCCATTAACAACCACTCAAGCTACTCTTAAGCCAAAAACACCAAATTATGCTTCAAAGCTTAATTTTATGATTTCCAGGAAACTTTGAGAGTTAGTAGTGTACTAACCTTAGCTTAGCTTATAACACAAGGCCTTCCTCCAAGCTTCAAGCTTTCCTCTCTTCTTGAGCCTTGGATGAGCTCCCAACCTCTTTCACTACATGAGGAGATTACAAAACACATTACCACGTTGCTGGGGGATAAAAATGGCCAAAAACATATTCTAAACTAAAGATTAGAGCTCCCAAACTCTAATCCCATCCAACCCTCTCAAACCTCCAATAACCCCATTTTTTCTCCAACCCAAACAAAGCTTACCTTGAAATGTAGATCCTTTCAAGCTGGTGAAACTTCCTTCAACAAGCTAGACGTGATTCTAACTTCAAACTCTCAAAATCCTACATTTGATGGATGAGTTTTGAGTGAGGAGAATAAGTTGGAAAATGGAGATGATGGTGTTAAAGCAAGATGATCACATCTCCTGCATAAATGCAGAAAATAAGCCTTATCCCTCCAAACTCTTCAATTTATAAATTTACCAAGATACCCCTCACTCTTTCCTCATAACCCAACAACCACCTAGGCCCAACAAATACATGTTAGCCCAAAAAGGCTGTTAAAAGCCCAAAACACGATCCAAATACGAGTCTCATACCTCGATCAAACCTAACCCTCAGATCTCAAGATCCGGGTCGTTACAATTTTTCTCTCTTTAAAGGAAATTTTGTCCTCAAAATTTACCTGATGGGAACAATTGCGGATAGAGAACTCCCATGTCGTCCTCGACCTCCCACGTTGCTTCCTCAACACCGTGGTTCCTCCATAATATTTTCACCAAAGGTATGCACTTGTTACGAAGCTCTTTAACTCTTGTGTTACGAAGCTCTTTAACTCTTGTGTCAATGACTCTAACCGGAACTTCATCATATATCAAGTCAGCGTTTACCTCAATTTCTTCCAGCGGGACCACATGTGAAGGATGAAAATGATAACGCCTCAACATAGACACATGAAAAATATCGTGGATACGAGCCAACTCCGGTGGCTAGGCTAATCGGTAAGCCACTGGTCCCAGTCTTTCAAAAATATCATAAGGCCCGCTGTACCTTGGACTTAACTTCCCCTTGCGTCCAAAACGATGATTCCTTTCTACGGAGATACCTTGAGGAACACATTCTCGCCGACATCATACTCAATATGTTTGCGTTTTCGATCCGCATAGGCCTTTCTCCTCAGTTTTCGATCCGTATAGGCCTGATGTACCTTGGACTTAACTTCCCCTTGCAACTTTCCCTTGATGATCTGAACTTTCTCCTCGGTTTGGCTAACTAGATCAGATCCCACGATCCTCCTCTCATTGAGCTCGATCCAACACAAGGGTGTCCTACACTTACGCCCATATAAAGCCTCAAAATGGGTCATCTTTATGCTCGACTGGTAACTATTATTGTATGCAAACTCTACAAGTGGTAACTGGTCATCCCAACTCTTTACAAAATCCACAGTGCAACACCTGAGCATATCCTCAAAGATCTGAATGACACGCTCAGACTGACCATCGGTCTGAGGGTGAAAAACTGTACTAAAATATAGTTTGGTGTCCAAGACGATATGGATCTGAATAGGCTGGAGCGAACCTGATGGAACTCCTTCACTTGCTGACAAGCTAAGCACCGTATCACGAATTCAGAGAACGTCTCTTTTCATACTTGGCCACCAATAAAAAGGACAAAGATCTTGATACATTTTATTGCTTCCCGGATGTACCTCGAAAGAACTACGGTGTGTCTCTCTTAAGATGTGGTCTCTCAAATCTTCCAAGGCAGAAACACACAGCCGCCCCTTAAAGTACAAGTACCCACCATCTCGTACCTCAAAGTCTGAAGCTTCACTCTTTCTAGACCGCTTCAATCTGTGTTACTAATTATTCATCCAAAGCTTGAGTCCACTTTATCTCTTGTACCAATGTAGGCTCTATCCGAAGCTCAGCTAGAAGACCTCCATCCTCGGTCATCCTCAAACGGGCAAACATAGCTCTCAAGTTTGACATAGATTTCCTATTTAAGGCGTCAGCCACAACATTCACCTTGCCAGGGTGATATTCTATGATGCAATCATAGTCCTTCAACAATTCAATCCACTGCCGTTTCCTCAAGTTCAACTCCTTTTATGTAAGCACGTACTTCAAACTCTTATGATTCGTGTAAATATAACACTTCTCCCCATAGAGATAGTGCCTCCAAATCTTTAATGCAAAGATGACTGTAGCAAGCTCTAAATCATGGGCAGGCTAATTCCGTTCGTGCGGTTTAAGCTGTCTTGAAGCATAAGCAACCACCTTATCTTCTTGCATAAGGACACAACCAAACCCATTCAAAAACGCGTCACTAAACACAACATACTCCTTTTCGGGCTCGGGTTGGGTTAAAACCGGAGCCTCAGTGAGATAAGCTTTTAGTTGCTCAAAACTTCGATGTCTTGTCTCATTCCATTCAAAATGGCCCATTTTTGTAACAGCTTGGTCAACGGTGCAGCGATAACAGAGAAACATTTAACAAACCGCCTATAATACCCTGCAAGTCCTATGAAACTACGAACTTTTGAAACATTTCGTGGAGGTCTTCACTCCACTATAGTCTGGATCTTCTGAGGGTCTACGCGAATACAATCATAGTGTCCATACCGCGTCCTAAAAGCGATTTTCTGGACATCTTCATCCACTACCTTCAACTGGCAGTACCCTGACCTTAGGTCTATCTTAGAAAACACATGAGCACCTCTCAACTGGTCGAACAAATCATCAATCCTCGAAAGGGGATAACGATTCTTTATCGTCACTTTATTAAGCTGCCAATAATCAATACACATTCTCATAGACCCATCTTTCTTTTTGACGAACAAGACCGGTGCTCCCCAAGGTGAGACATTCAGTCGGATAAAGCCTCTCTCTAGCAACTCTTGAATTTGCTTCTTTAACTCTTTAATTTCTGCGGGTGCCATCCGATACGGTGCGATGAACACTAGTGCAGTACCCGACATTACATTAATTCGAAACTTTAATTCACGGTCAGGTGGTAGCCCAGGTAACTCTTCTGGAAACACGTCGATGAACTCATTAACTGCCTGAAGATTTTCATGCATGGGACCCTCAACCCTTACATCTGCCACATAGGCCAAAAAGGCTTCACAACCTTGTTACAACATCCTCTGAGCTGACAAAGCCGAAACCACACTAGATAGACATGGGTTTCTCCCACCTCGCACAATCAGCTTGGAACCATCCGCAACACGAAGCTTCAAACTCTTTGCTCTGCATCTCAAGCTAGCATCATGCTCAAAGAGCCAATCCATCCCTAAGATGACATCGAACTCTTGAAACGGTAAAACCATTAAATCTGCTGGAAATAATGACCCCTGAACCTCAATCGGGCATCTTCGGTACACCTTGTCCACCAACACATCAAATTCTAAGGGACTAGTCATACGAACTCCTACCTCAAGATCTTCGGCAGGAATACCCCACTGCCGAGATATCCCACTACGAATGTAGGAGTGGGTAGACCCCGAATCCATAAGAGCAACAATAGAAACCGAGAACAATATGAACGCACCTGAGATAACATATGTAGCTACGTAATCTTCCTAAGCCCTGACTACATACTGCCTAGCTGGTGCTCTCGTGGTAGACTGAAAGGTGCCCCCTGATACATGGCTTGCTCCTCCCCGAGCAAGGCATTGACCCCTATGGGCCGAATATACTGTCCTCTGAACCTGGTCTGGAGAAGTCACAACAGCCACTAGACAATATTTCATAAAGTGATCCGGCGACCCACACTGGTAGCAAACCCTCACTGCTCCCCAACACTCGCCTCTATGTTTGCGCCCGCACTCATTTGTGAACCCTCCGGGCTCATCATGGATGAAGAAGAAGATGGCCTTCTTTGACCAGCTGACTTAGATCTCCGGTCTGACCTCGAACTTCGATTCGACGCTCCTCTATTATGATTCCACAGGTTTCTACTCCTCCTTTAATAGGCCTGCGAGATGTTGTTTGAGGGGTTCTGGGTTCTCCCACCCAAACTCCCTTGCCCACCAGATGGGCCGTATGTTAAGCCTTGCACTTGCTCAAGAGACTTGGCACTCGAAGTTAACTCCGAGAACACCTTCGGTGGTGCAGCAGTTAGGTAAGTCTGGATTTCCTTCCTTAAACCGTCAAGAACCTCTTGCACCTTATCTTTTCGATGGCAACCAATTCAGGAGCATACCTACTCAACTGAAGGAACTCTTGCTCATACTCAAAAAATGACTGAATCCCTTACACTAGATGACTGAACTGATCTCTCAGGGTGACGATGTGAGCTTCGCCCACATACTTCTTCTCGAACTCCTCAGGGAAATCATCCTAAGATGGTCGATTGGGGTGCCACACAAGCTCTACCGTTTCCCACCATTCTCTAGCATTGCCCTTTCAGTAGGGACAAGATACATGGACAGCTTATTTTATGACCTCAACCTCATCTGCCTCATAATCCAGCATGTATCTTGTAACCACTATTTCACCTGTACCGAATTATCTCGCTCCGATCTATGGAATCCGTAGCACCTTGCCTCCTTACACGTTCAACAGATGCCTTACGATGGGTAGCAGATGCCCTCGGTATCGCCCTAACAATCCGGTGCAATGCCCGGTTCAGATGTGAGAAGTAGTTGACTCCCCACTCAACGGTGTCCTCCGACATATCCTTTGTGCCAAGGACATATTCCTCATCGCAACTCCCTTCTCTGGAGCCCAAACTTTCTTCATTGATTCTTGCCCTCCTTGGCATAATTCTATTCTGCACCACAACAAACAAGGTCACACCATCGAATTTCAGCTTTAAAATAAGTACAACTTCGACTCATGGGCATGTATTCGCTAGACACATATACACTCATCTAGACTCCCCCGGGGGACGTCTTAGAACTGACTAAACCTAAGCTCTAAAACCACTAAATGTAACACATGTGACCCGGATGCCACATTTTGGCCCTAAGCCCAAAATCTACATTGATAAAAATATTTATTTTTCAAGTCCATCATATATATGTCCAATAAAAACATAAGTCCACACATTAAAACATAGTTAAATCCAGATGGTTAAAATAGTATTGACGGAGCTCCATTTACAAACATTAAAGCATTCGAATTTTGATCGAATAATACAAAATAAGAGTTACAAAATACATATAGGGTCCTACGAAATACATAGCCCATTACATCTAGTATTTGTACTCAACCACTAGAGTCGATGCTGAAATCCAACCTTGATGGTGCTCATTTACGCTTCACAAGAACCTACTAACCTACGAACGGAAACAACGATTCCGAACGCTGAGCTAACATGCTTAGTGGATACACCGCCACTCAACCATGCTTCATTCAAATCATAAATAAAGCAATGCAACAATAATGATATCATGGCAATATAGCAATGGCGCTACCATGACCGCCTAAACACATGGCATAATAGATGTATGATCACGCGCACAGCTCATACTAGAACCTCATACACTTACCTAGCATCACACAGGTAACACCATCAACAACTAAGTGAGGTCCGCATCCACAAAGCATCAGAATCCTACACTTGAGTGAGGCACGCGTCCATATAGCATCGGGGTCCTACACTACGAGTAAGGCCTGCATCCACATAATATCGGGATCCTATACTCAAGGGGATGAGGCCAGCGTCCACATAGCATCGGGATCCTACATCCATGCTCAGCATCTCTCATCAAGCATCTTCGAATGAGGCCCACGTTCACATAGCATCGGGATCCAGCATTCGGGAATCTCCAAGGTATTGCAACACACTTAGGGTATTCAATCCCAACAACAAGGGATGACTCGATTACCTAGGCGTCCCTCAGCATACAGCAAGGACCCTAATATACCACACAGCTTCCATAGATCCACCTAGTTTCCCTATGGGATTCTACCTTACACGGTCAACCCAATATTTACCAAGTCATTAGCCAATTATTTCTCATACGGGATTAAAATCTCAGTTTATCAGTTTTAGTATTCATTTTACACCTTAAGGGACCCTCAGGGCCCTTTGCCTCGAATTATAGCACCCCCGAACGCAAAGCCAAATTTCTTGGGCATAATGCCCAGTGAGTACCGATACTTCTATATGGGTATCGATACTCCATTCTAGGTACCGATACTCACCAATGAGTACCAATACTCGTTTTAGGCTCAAAAAAACTGAACTCATAGGTCGTACTGATATGCTCTGTTCCATACCGGTACGCAACATGGGTACCAAGATCGCCCCGTACCGATCCACCTATGTACCGGTACTCCCCATACGCGTACCGGTACGCCAAGCCTTTTGATAAGTGTTCAAAAGTACTATTTTTATTACCCTTTTTACTCATATTATTGTTAGACTTAGGCTCATATTAGTTGCATAATTAGTCATTCATGAATTAATTCATGTTTCTTTGCACCGTTGAGCTTGATTACATAACTTGATGATTTTTGTGGAAAAAGATGCTGCTTTGGTGTGTTTTTGTGTGTGTGCAGAATCACTTGTCTAAACAAGGCTGGAACCAGTTGCCAAGGCAATACATGAAGGAGATGCCGAGCTAGTTGCCATGGCAATTTTTGACAAGGAATAAGATGATATGGTAGTCAAAATTGATGACTAGATAAGCCTAAGATGACGTGGAGCAAAGTTAAATCCCAAAGGAGTTTGATTTCCATGAAGAGGTTAAAGAGAAATTAAATCCCAATAAGATAGGATAAGTTCTAGAAGGAATTTAAATATAATAAAGATTTATATTCTTTAAAGATAATTTAATTCTAACTTAATTTCCTCCTCAAGAAGGGTTTTGACCTAGCCATCTCCTATTTAAAAGACCAAGCCGTCAAAGATCAAAAGGGAGAAGAGAGAAATTTCGACAACTCCAAAAGGGCAAGAATGGAGAGATTTCGACAAGGGAGAAAGCTTGGAGAGAGAGTTCGATTTTTTCTTCTTCTTCTTTGCTTCCATTAGATTCATGGTTTGGGGATTATTCTTTGTATATCTTTTGAACCCAACCATGAACTAGCTTGATTGGTTGGGATTATTGTGTTTTGTTGTTGTGAAAAACAATTGGATTTTGTTTAGGTAATAAGAGTTTGCACTTTCAATTCAAGGTTTACTCATTATTGGTTTTTATTCTTGCTTGCGAGTGAATTGGGAGATGATCTCGTAACTTCATCTATTTATCTAATATCGAGAGAGTTAGATTCAAGAAACGAATGAGTATGGTCTTTATTCAATCTATTGATGGTGAAGATTAACTGGCTTAGGAATAAGTTAAGGATTTCAACGGCTAAGAAAAGCGCAAGATTGGTTGTTGTTCACCATTGATTCACGCAGGGATGTATTATCAAGGCATGCACAAATAACTAGAGTTTTGACTTAGGGATAAGAAAAAACCATTGAAGAACGCTCTGCCGAACCTTGAAGTTGCTGCCTAGTCACCCAAGAAGTTTCCCAACCAGTTGCCCAGACAACCGTCGATTAGTTGCCAAGACAACCCCGCTGCCAAGTTGCCACGGCAACCGAATTGCCATTGCACTCTTTTACCAAGACGAACCAATCGGCTATCACACCTCAACTTATAATAACTTGGCTTATTCACTCTATTTTAATTTCATCTATTCTTTTAGTTTATTGCTCTTAATTTACTCATTAGTTATAATTCCTACAATCACCTACTTGTGTTTTTCTTTTCCAACGCAGTAACTTAAGCAAAATGGCCCAAACCAATCCCTGTGGAGACAATACTCGATACTCAAATCACTTTATTACTTGCGACGTGTATACTTGCACAATTGCATAGCACTTATTACACGCAACAAGTTTTTGGCGCCGTTGCCGGGGATTGGCAATTGGTGTTAGTTGTTTTTGTTTTTGCATTTTTTCTCTTAGTTTTACTAATTTTCTTTTTGTTTGTTTTATCAAAAAAAATTAGGTGCGCTACAAGTTAGGGGACACAACATGTCGGGAAATAAAATCCGATCTATTCGAGAGATAATGTTGGAAGATATGAATCAATCCAATCAAGAGTTTCTTGCACCCTTTGATGATTACCTATACCAACCGAGAAAAGCACAAAGAGCCTATACCATGGAAAATCTTGTGCTATGTGTGGAGAACACCATGTGTTTGAAAATTGCCCTCACATTTTCGGTGCATATGACTACATGGAGGACCATAGAGGGAACCAGCAACAAAATTCTTCATGGTATGGTCAAAAAGCTTAAAAAAAATTTTACCATAACAATTTTGCCGCAGCAACAGATATGCCATAGCAATGTAATCATTTTCAAGAGCATTCCAATTCCTTGGGAGAAACGTTGCTAGCTTCCTTGGCTAGACTTGACATATCAATTGAAGAGATTCGAGAGCTATCAAAGTCCATAGATACGAGGATAGCTCAGTGGGATGCAACCTTGGGGGATTCAGAAGATCAATTGAGGAGATCCACATATGTCATGGATAACATGCACCAACAATTCATTCTTAGGGATACTGAAGTCCCAAGGCAAGAGAACAAGGAACAATGCAAGGAAAGCTCTCCGATGTGTGAGGAACAACTAAAACCTCAAAGTCGAGAGTATGTTGATGAGAAAGAAAGCCCAACACATGATAAGCCCGAGCAATAAATTGCCTCGGCAATAATTGAGGAGCCTAAACAGAGCAATGCCGCGACAACACTCAGTGAAGCTGAGAACAACAATAATACAACAAATTCTGAGGAACCTGATACCCAGAAGGTTACAACGTTGATGTTGAAGCAGGAATTTGTAGATTGCTCTCATCTACAGTTGCCACGGTAATTGCACGACCACATGCAAGATCAACGAGATGACAATACTTTGCCAATGGAATATGAGCAGATAATGGTTAAACCTTTAGAATTCTTTAAAAACTCACCTCGTCCATTGCAGGTATGTCTTGAGGAACCGATGTTGGTAGATTTGAAGCCATCGAAATCTCTACTGATGGAGATGTTTTAGAGGCTAAAAGAAAAAAAGTGTTTGGATTCGTAAAGCTTTTCATAAAATTAATTATTCCCTTAACTTACAGCAAATTTTGGCAACTAATTGCCATGGCAATTGGCTTGAGCAACAATTGCCACGACAACAAAGGATACATCCAACCATGATAGAAGTCGACAAGAATGAGGTAATTGAATGGTTGGGAATAGATATAATTTTTCCTATTAATATATTTGTGCCTTCAAGAATAGTAGCAAGGTGGAGGGCATGCATGGAGTACAAGGGAACACGAAAGAAAGACACATCCACCATGGTAACGCAAAAGGGAGTAGTGGCAAGCACATTGGCCAAACTCTTTTTGGGCAACATTGTCACCCGATGGAGGGTACGGATGGACTATAAGAAGTATCGGAAACGACTCTCCACAAGTTTTCTCAAATATGCAGTAACATTAGAAGATGCATGATGACACTCTTTTCAGACATGGTCGAAGACTTCCTTGAGATCTTCATGGATGATTTTTTCGTCTTTGGTAATGACTTCGAGAGTTGCCTTGGTAATTTAGATAAAGTGTTGGCAAGATGTGAAGAAACTGATTTAGTCCTTAATTGGGAGAAGTGTCATCTTATGGTAGATGAAGGAATAGTGCTCGGCCACAAGATTTCATCCAAGGGGAATGAAGTAGACAAAGCCAAGGTGGACGTGATCAAGAGATTACCCCCACCAAGTTCGGTTAAAGGAATTCAAAGCTTTCTTGGACATGCAGGTTTTTACAGGAGGTTCATTCATAATTTTTCTAAAATTACCAAACCCTTGTGCAATTTGCTTGAACAGGATACAGTTTTCAATTTTGATGATTATTGGGCCAAGCATTCGAAACCCTAAAGGAAAAGGTTGCATCGGCACCCATTATCGTTCCACCAGATTGGACGCTACCTTTTGAGCTCATGTGTGATGCAAGTGATTTCGCGGTAGGAGCAGTCCTAGGTCAATGCCCAGGGAGGAGGACGCAAATTTAGAGATATGCGATGTATTCCCGAATGAGTAACTTTTAGTTACCTCGGTAACCATGGATGTGCACGCCTCGGTAACCCTTGATGCCTCGGCAACAATGGATGTGCATGCCTCAAAAACCCTCGACGTCGTAGCAGCTCTTGACGCGCACACCTCGGCAACTCCAGAAGTGCACGCCTCGGTAACCCTCGATGCCTCGACAACTATGGATGCACATGTCTCGGCAACCCTCGACGCCACAACAGCTCTTGACGCGCACGCCTCGGCAAACCTCGATGCCGCAGCAACCCTTGACGCCTCGGCAACCATGGATGCGAATGCCTCGGCAAGCTTCGACGCCGCAGCAGCTCTTGACGCGCACACCTCGGTAACCACTGATACACACACCTCAGCTACCATGGACGCGTATGCCTCGATAACTCTAGACGCACACGCCTCGACAATCTTGGGAGTAGTCTCCACGGCAGCACATGCCTCGGTAATACCCTGGTACGCGGATTTAGTTAATTTTCTTGTTTGTGGTATTTTACCTTATGACCTTACTCACCAAGGGAAGAAGCGGTTCCGCCATGATACTAAGCATTACTTTTGGGACGAGCCTCTTTTGTTTAAACAATGTGCATATCAGGTCATACGCCGATGTATCCCTGAAGAAGAGTAGTAGAATGTACTCTGGTAATGTCATTATTCACCCTATAGAGGATATTTTGGAGGAACCCGTACCGTAGCCAAAGTTTTGCAATCCGATTTGTATTAGCCAACATTGTACAAAGATGCCCAAGAGTTTTACAAGCAATGTGATAGTTGTCACAGGATGGGCAATATCACCCATAAACCAATGGGCAAGCAGAAATTTCCAACCGGGAATTGAAGGGTATACTCGAGAAAGTTGTAAATCCATCTAGGAAGGATTGGTCAGTAAGACTAGATGACGCACTTTGGGCATATCGCACTGCATTCAAAACACCCTTAGGTATGTCCCCCTTCCGACTTGTCTATGGCAAAACATGCCATTTACCGGTGGAAATCGAACACAAGGCATATCGGGCAATCAAGACCTTGAATATGGATTGGGAAAGTGTCGGGCAAAAGCGTTTGTTGGACCTCAAGGAGATAGAAGAATTCCGTGCTCTCGCCTATAACAATGCACGAATCTACAAGGAGAAAACAAAGTAATGGCAGGACAAGAAACTATTGCCGCGACAATTCATGTCAGGGCAACTAGTTCTCTTATTCAATTTTCGGCTAAAACTTTTCCTTGAAAAACTAAAATCAAGATGGTCGGGACCATTCGAAGTTGTCAAACCATTGTCACATGGTGCCGTGATAATCAAGTCCATTACCGATGAACATGAATTCAAAGTTAACGGTGCCCATGTAGAACGTAACAAAGAAGTTGACACCTTTAGGAGATGCATGAGCATGCTCTCCTTTTGATATTTTATTTTTATTTTTATTTTTTTCGAACTATTTTTTCTATTATTTTTTATTATTTTTTTCTCTTTATTTATTTTTGGAATTTTTAGGAGATATTTTATTTTTCTTCATTATCTTTAGTTTCCAGGTTTTCTTTGTTTTCTTTTCCACAACAAGACTCACAACCACCATGCTAAGGAAATTCACTGCCGATTACTTGCCACAGCAACCACAACAGAAACTGGTGATGCCCAGGCAACAACAATGGCTTCGGCAACTACTGATGCCCAAGCAAGTGAACCTGCCTAAGCAAACATGGATCAAATCAAAGCAATGCTATTCACGCGGTACCAGCTACAAGCATTCAACCACTGACCGGAAAATGAATCAAGCAAACGGCACGAAGGAAACTTATCACTCGAGGTGACGACCTCTCCGACTAACTCATTTCATTTAGCTTCTTTTAAATTCTGTTTCACTTTTACATGCATTGAGGATAATGCTTCTCTCGAGTTTAGGGGGTGTTGGTTTCTAGTTAGTTTCATGTTTAGTTGCATTCATCTTTAGCAATCACAAATAGGTTGCATATATTACTTGTCATGCCTTTAATTGGATTTAATTGCTTAAGACTTGTTGAATATCCAATGATGCATTTTTGCCACTGCACTTAATTGAAAGAACCTTTAATTTTAGGATTGCATGAAAAGAACTTAGAATTTTACTCTGATGCTGAATTTTTTTTACACGGTTATGGCTTGTTGATTGAAAGAAACTTAGTGAACTTAGGTTGCTTAAAATTTGGGTAAATTTAAAATTGAAAATTAAAAGTTAAATTCTTGCTAGAGGTGCCCGAAACTAGCTCTAGTAGTAAATGCACTTCCTTGCTAGAAGTGCCTGAAACTGGCTCTAGTAGTTAATGCACATCAAAGAATCGCTAGAGGTGTCCGAAATTGGCTCTAGTCGACAAAAATAAAATGAGAAATTGCTTATTTTGCTAGAGGTGCCCGAAATTGGCTCTAGTGAATATAAAAATAAATGCCCCGGTAATTAAATTGATAAAAGCTTATTGCTCACATAGAATCTTGAAAATCAACTTGTACACAACTACGCACACACATTGCCACGAGCATTACAGTTTAATTCCGGGTAATTTTTGTGCTATCTGAAAAATTAAAAGGTGATCATACTTTGTGCCACGGTTCCGAGGTTTTAATTCAAGTTTGAAACATGTCTTTGATGATTAAAGTCTTTGTAGGTAATTGTTAGTTTGCATTGCTTGAGGACAAGCAATAGTTCAAGTTTGGGGTGTGATAAGTGTTCAAAAGTACTATTTTTATTACCCTTTTTACTCATATTATTGTTAGACTTAGGCTCATATTAGTTGCATAATTAGTCATTCATGCATTAATTCATGTTTCTTTGCACCGTTGAGCTTGATTACATAACTTAGTGATTTTTGTGGAAAAAGATGTTGCTTTGGTGTGTTTTTGTGAGTGTGCAGAATCACTTGCCTAAACAAGGCTGGAACAAGTTGCCAAGGTAATGCATGAAGGAGATGACGAGCTAGTTGCCAAGGCAATGCATGAAGGAGATGCCGAGCTAGTTGCCAAGGTAATTTTCGACAAGAAATAAGATGATATGGTAGTCGAAATAGATGACTAGATAATCCCAAGATGACGTGGAGCAAAGTTAAATCCCAAAAGAGTTTGATTTCCATGAAGAGGTTAAAGAGAAATTAAATCCCAAGAAGATAGAAGAAGTTCTAGAAGAAATTTAAATATAATAAAGAATTATATTCTTTAAAGATAATTTAATTCCAACTTAACTTCCTCCTCAAGAAGGATTTTGACCTAGCCATCTCCTATTTAAAAGACCAAGCCGTCAAAGATCAAAAGGGAGAAGAGAAAAATTTCGACAACTCCAAAGGGGTAAGAGGGGAGAGATTTCGACAAGGGAGAAAGCTTGGAGAAAGAGTTCGATTTCTTCTTCTTCTTCTTTGCTTCCATTAGATTCATAGTTTGGGGATTATTCTTTGTATATCTTTTGAACCCAACCATGAACTAACTTGATTGGTTGGGGTTATTGTGTTTTGTTGTTGTGAAAAACAATTGGATTTTGTTTAGGTAATAAGAGTTTTCACTTTCAATTCAAGGTTTACTCATTCATGGTTTTTATTCTTGTTTGAGAGTGAATTGGGAGAGGATCTCGTAAGTTCATATATTTATCTAATATCGGGAGAGTTAGATTCAAGAAACGAATGAGTATGGTCTTTATTCAATCTATTGATGGTGAAGATTAATTCGGCTTAGGAATAAGTTAAGGATTTCAACGGCTAAGAGGAGCGCAAGATTGGTTGTTGTTCACCCTTGATTCATGAAGGGATATATTATCAAGGCATGCACAAATAGCTAGAGTTTTGACTTAGGGATAAGAAGAAACCATAGAAGAACGCTCTGCCGAACCTTGAAGTTGCTGCCCAGTCGCCCAAGAAGTTACCCAGCCAGTTGCTCAGGCAACCGTCGATTAGTTGCCAAGGCAACCCCGCTGCCAAGTTACCATGGCAACCGAGTTGCCATTGCACTCTTTTACCAAGACAATCCAATCGGCTATCACACCTCAACTCACGACCTGGCCTATTCACTCTATTTTAATTTCATCTATTCTTTTAGTTTATTGCTCTTAGTTTACTCATTAGTTATAATTCCTACAATCACCTACTTGTGTTTTTCTTTTCCAACGCAGTAACTTAAGCAAAGTGGCCAAAACCAATCCCTGTAGAGACGATACTCAATACTCAAATCACTTTATTACTTGCGACGTGTATACTTGCACAATTGCGTAGCACTTATTACACGCAACACCTTTCTCAGGCAATGTAACAATGCGTACCGATACGCCTTATGCGTACCTATACGTGAAAGCGTTACTGGAATTTCTGACTTGCAAGGGGTACCGATATGCGGGGAGGCGTATCGGTACTCCCTTCACCATCCTTCCCCTGTTTTACTAAGGCGTACCGATACACTAAGCCCAGTACCGGTACGCGAGCCTGATTTTCAAACTCTTGGTGCAGGTTCCACTAAGAAACCCTGTTTAACCCCCATAGTTAAACCCCAAATCATTCTCACAAGTTATGGTGATAGTTTTGGGTGGATTACAACCGATTTCAAACCATTACAACAACAATTCTAAGACTTGCCATTAACAACCACTCAAGCTACTCTTAAGCCAAAAACACCAAATCATGCTTCAAAGCTTAATTTTATGATTTCCAGGAAACTATGAGAGTTAGTAGTGTACTAACCTTAGCTTAGCTGATAACACAAGGCATTCCTCCAAGCTTCAAGCTTTCCTCCCTTCTTGAGCCTTTGATGAGCTCCCAACCTCTTTCACTACATGGGGAGATTACAAAACACATTACCACATTGTTGGGGGATAAAAGAGGCCAAAAACATATTCTAAACTAAATATTAGAGCTCTCAAACTCCAATCCCGTCCAACCCTCACAACCCTCCAATAACCCCCTTATTTCTCCAACCCAAACAAAGCTTACCTTAAAATATAGATCCTTTCAAGCTGGTGAAACTTCCATCAACAAGCCATACGTGATTCTAACTTCAAACGCTCAAAATCCTACCTTTGATGGATGAGTTTTGAGTGAGGAGAATAAGTTGGAAAATGGAGATGGTGGTGTTAAAACAAGACGATCTCATCTCTTGCATAAATGCAGAAAATAAGCCTTATCCCCCTCCCAAACTCTTCCATTTATGAATTTACCAAGATACCCATCACTCTTTCCTCATAACCCAACAACCACCTAGGCCCAACAAAGACATGCTAGCCCAAAAAAGTTGTTAAAAGCCCAAAACACGATCCAAATACGAGGCCCATACCTCGATCAAACCCGACCCTCAAATCCCGAGATCTGGGTCGTTACATTTATGGGCATCAAAACGGTATAAAACATATATAAAAAGTTGTGCTTTATATCATGAAAATGGCCTGGCCTAGTGGCAAGCATACAATACTCCTATTGTTTTCGAGGTTCTTGGTTCAATTCCCCCAACCTCCATTTCTATTTTCCCTCCAATCAGGTGACACGTGTCACCATTTGGTTGAGGGAGAAAAATAAATTAATTAAATTAAATAAAAATAAATCCCTCCAATAAGGTGGTGACACGTGTCACCACCTAATTAAATAATCAATTTATTTTATTAAATTAAAATTAGGACCAAATTGATTAAATGTGTAATTATACAATTTTATTTTAACTGCCACGTCAGCCTCTCCGTTAGGTTTTAATGGCTGGTGGCTATATTGGAACCATATCAATAGTTGAGAGGTCATTTTGAAAAAATTAAAAGATCGATGGTCATTTCAACAACAACCCTAAAGATCGGTGGTCTCTCGTATAGTTTACCCAAATAATTAATAAGAGTTTTGGGTGGAGAGACCAAACAGTTTTTGGGCCTGTCAAAGCTTTTAATGGGTTCGAATTAATTGATAAGTCACCCTCCTTGAGCGACCCTTGTTGGGCTCAAAGTTCACATAAATTCTTGTTAACTTGTCCAAAAGCATAGATTGAGCTACCTTAAACAATTTCTGGTCGTTACCACAGCTACAAATGGCTTTTACATATTAGATGGGCAAAAGTACAACTTTTTATTAGATCAGGATCGGACAAAAATCTTTTATTCTTTTTTATGTTCGTTTTTAAGTCTCAACATTAAAAAATTAAATTATAATTTGTAATCTTAAATTTTAAATCTTAAATATTTAACTTTAAACCTTAAAAAATACATCATACCACATATTCTCTAAACATAAACCTTAACATTAAATCTTAACCCTAAACATAAAATTTTAGTATGAAGTATAAATAGGAGCACATAAAAAGAACATACGATTTATATTCATCAGTGTCACCCTATGTATCTGAGGATTAAAATAATCGTTTTGTGTTCGCAAATGATTTGCTATTTTATCTTAGCGACTCATAGAAAAAGGAAAAGGTGTCACTGTTTCACGAAGAAAAATGGCTCTTTTAGCTTAGCCATTCATATAGACCACGTGAAAGAAAGTAAAGAAAAAATAAACATTTCATTTTTCTATGAAAATCAAAGAAGAAGGCACAAGTTGAGGGTTGTTGGGTTTTCTTCTCGCTTCCGAGATCTCCAAGTAAGACATAGATTAACATGAGACTTCAAATGCTTGACGTACTGAACACAGCCTGTCCCTAATGAAGTTTTCCACCTACACAACACAAGTCTAACCATCTAGATGCTCATGAATTGGTCAAATTGTAGTTTCAATGCACACGTTTGTATAATAAGCTACACATTTTTTTAATCCAATGTCAAGTAAAAAGAGCCAAATTAGGGTCCTAATAACTTCATTTTTATCCCAAAACTATTAGCATTCAGAATTAAAAAACATAGTATTAGATCAATTAAATAAGGTTAGTAGTTTGAATACTAATGTTATGAATGGAGCAATTGAGTTGGGAGGACTGTCCAATAATAAATATCTCCAGTAACCTATATTGATTAATCAGTAAATTAATTACATATCGATGAAAAAGACTGTCATTAGCTTAAAAGATTAAGCACAACAAATGAGAAAAGTAACTACTTAAGGTTACATGATCATCAATATGTCGCCATTCCACGATAGCTGCAGCCAATAGTCTTGGACAATTCAAAGTATTGGTTTTTTACATTATGGAAGTCATGTCCAAAACATGAGCAAATGAGCTGTAATAACTTTTCGTTCATCTTTGCAAGGTCGATTGCATCGCTTTCTTTCCCTATGTTATGGGTTTTTTGGGGGGATCAAATTCACTATGTTATGGTAACAGGCAACCAATGTGAAACAGCATTTCATCTAAACTAAAGCATTCATCTAAGTTATTTTCCATTAAGATTCCGGTCTATCAAATCTTTGAAAGTATGGTAAATTTGAAGTTCCCACAAGAGCTTATGTTTGTTCCCAGTTTCTTTGGGTTCTGGTAATCTCTGACGCCATCTCCAGTTGAAGTTATGTGATATTCATTGAATCAAAGGCCAAAGCTACTGCTAAAAATCATATCCGACACTTGGACGTAAAGCCACAAAAGATGGCAGTCGTGATGTAAAAGGAAGGGAAATCCCATCTGTTTATCGATTTGTATTTGTAATAAACAAATATAGGTCGATGTCAATTGTCAACTTCTGCTTCATGGAAAATTCAAAGAAGGGTTGCCCTCGTGGTGGGTCACCATGACAAATTTTATATAGCAATATTCTTTATCCAACAAACCTTTTCCCCCCGTGGGATTGAAGAATCAAATGGTGAAAATTCAGTCAATGAATTCGCTTGGTATTAGAAGGCGGCTGTTTGGTCAAAAAAACTCAACATCCGGCTCTTTCTCAACCCTTTCCTCCTCCTCCTCCTCCTCCTCTGCTTTTTGGATATATCTTAGCATTCACCACTTTTGGTTGTCAGTCTACTACCTAGAAATTTTGACTGTCTGAAAAAGGAGAATGGAAGTGGTGATACCAGTTATGGAATTTGATTTCAACAGCGCTAGATCATCTCCTCGTTCAACTGCTCCTTCTACGCCTACACGAGTCGGCGGTGGCTGCTTCTTCAGTGCGCCGACGAGTCCCACGAGGCTGTCCGGGTTTTATCGCGAATTTGATAGATTTTCCACGATGGGTGACAGACAAAGCAGCAGAAGAAGCAATTCTTTGGCCATTCCTTTTGATTGGGAAGAGAAACCAGGTACACCGAAATCATCAAGAGGAGCAAGAAATGAGGAGGAAGAAGAAGCAGATGATTTTGCTTTTGATTTTAGTGAGGCCTTGGAGAAAACATCTCTTTCAGCTGAAGATCTGTTCGATGGAGGGAAAATCAAACCCTTGAAGCCACCACCTCGGTTACAAGTGGATGAATATAACCAGAGAAGCCCACTTTTATCATCCCCACACTCGCCGCAATCACCATGGTCCCAAGGCAGAAAGTTGATCCGTGAAGCTTTTTCACCGAGGAAGAAGAAGGACCGTGACCCTTTTGCAACTGCTATTGAAACCAGTCGAAATCAAACAGACCACCACTCAAGAGGAAGAGAAAGAGCCCAAGATTTGTCCAAGAATTCAAGCCGTAGAGCAACAAGATCACTCTCGCCTTACAGAGTCTCGGCCTATCCCTGGGAAGAAGAAGAGAAACAAAAGCAAAACGAAAGAACCACTAACAAGCCATCTTCATTGAATTCAACAAAGCCTTCACTTTCTTCAAGTAAGGGTTCATCCAGAAAATGGAGTTTAAGAGATATCTTCTTGTTTAGAAGCGCGTCCGAGGGACATGCAACAGATAAAGACCGATTCAGGAAGTACTCGTCAAGCTTTTTCAAGAAACCAGAAGATAACAAGAATTCAAGTTCGAAACCCAGGGAGAGCTCTGGTTCGGGCGGATCTAGAAATAGAAGGAAAGTGTCGGCTCATGAGCTGCATTACACAGCGAACAAAGCTGTTTCTGAGAACATGAAGAAGAAGACTTTCTTGCCATACAAACAAGGTATTTTGGGAAGATTCGCCTTCATTCCTCTTTCCGGTGGATACTAATCACATACACGTTCATCAAATCATCATTGGACGTTAGTTAATATAGCAAGTGATTTCATTCGTTTGTTGTAAAGATTGTACATCAACATGTTTGTATGATTATGAAGAACCAATCATTGGTGGTTTGAGATCAATGTAATTTTGTTTGGCATGCTCATCTCGTCAGACTAATTAAAATATCCACCGCCGTTTGAATTACACATTACGATATAATAAAATAATATAGATGCCACCAATGCGTGTGTACAATCCTCATCAAAGCCCATCAGTGATGGATAAGAGAGAAGAAAAAAAGACTTAGAAGAGCGTATACTCTTTTAATACATAATAAAAATTATAAAAAAAAAAACGTGATGATAACTTCATTAATATCAACGCATTCACGAGTAAGTACATTTAGTCGGCTGATTAAATTATTTATTTTTATTTTCTCACATTTTTTTAAGTTGTAAGTTCTAGATTTACTAAAAACAATTTTATTCCTTCCTTACAATTTAGGATTTGTCAAAAAAATATTATTGTGTTCATTTCTATAATAATATTTATTAATTGATTAATTTGAATTGAATTTAATAAAAAATATTATAAAATAGATTTTTTTAATCTATTTTGCTTTATTCATAACTTTAATTTAAAGTCTTGAATGTAACTTAAAAGATCTACATTCTCGTCTCGTTAGAATACTTTATAATTGATAATGGATTATTGTTTTTACATACTGTACTTTACCTCTTGCTATATGAAGGAATGAATAGATTAAAAATGGATTTTGAAGTCACTAAAAGGCCTCGCAAAAGCAGAACCATTCACCATAACCTAAACATATTACTACTATTGTATCCATAGGCATAGATTCGTTGAGAGACAAATAAAAATACAGAAATTCTGAGACATGAAATATGTTCGCTGCTCGTCATGGAATATTTATGTTCTCTGCATATGGTTCATTGTGAGTTGAAGCCAGACAATTTATTAATTTCACACGATCGTAACCGTTCATATTATTGTTTCATTGTTTTGCCAAATATCATATATACATCGCATTGTCGCTTGATCAGTTTTTAATGTTTTTAAAGATGAAGCGTGGGTTTTATACTATTGGCTAATCTGGGAAAACCCCTATTATATTGAAGGACAGATGTGATCGAATAAAGGGTCAGGGGACGTTGCGTCTATGTGCGGATGATTTATTTATATAACGGTGTCCCATTATGTGGATATATTTATGTTTATTCTCTGATATTATTGATTTGTTTCGTTCTATGAAATGAATAGAAGCATGGTTATTTAATAATATTATTATAAAGTCAATAATTGCTCTAAAGTAATACTTTTTTTGCGTCAAAAAATTACTGTAGACTTCTCCCAAAGTTCAAGTTACAAAAATTCATCTTGACAAGAATTTTTATGAGAGGCATTCCCTAAAGTGAATGCAAGCATGATGTTTACTCCATGCGATTATTAGATTTGTTTCAATCTTTGAAGTGAATATAAACATGACAATTCATTGTATGGTTAGTGGATAAAACTTAACTACGTAAATGTTTCAAATTAAATTGAAATTTTCTATTCAGAATATCACTAATAAAGATATGTTAATAAAAATATACTTCACTTTTTACGCAAATAATGTTGTTCTCATACATAATATGATGAAAAAGATTTTAAAGGTCCACTGGCTTCACTTCATTCCCTGAAGTGAATGTGAGATTATATAATAAAAAGAATAAAGGTAACATTAGTAATTGTGGTCGCGATTGAAGCCATGAACATAGATATGGACAATATAGTTATTTTAAAAATGTTTATACCCACCATAAGTGGGATTATATGGATGACAAGAGTGATAAAGATCATTCTAAGAAAGTAAAATTCTTTTTATTACCAATGCGATGTTATAAATCATTGGTCTTGTACTCGTCGTACGCTAAAAAATCAACAATTGTTGAATGATAACGGACAAAAATAGAAGCAAATTTTGTTTGCGAAAATGACGAAGATGATATTGGTCTAACTCATTTGGACGTTGTTGATTTCTTTATAAACCTTAAAGGAAATAAATCATCTTCTAATTATTCTCGTAGCCTTGAAGATAATTATTTATCTTTTAATTTATTTTGCTTTATGTTCATTTACTTTACATAATAATTAGTTACTTTTTATATTTATATATATGTATATATATTATGACTTTTATTTATTTTATTTAACATAATTATTTATCAAATACAATTTATAGTGACGATTTATGCTTAACATAAGCATAAGAAATATTTTTCTATTTAAATACAATGAAAAATGTAAGTACTATATCTCAAAGTACTAAAATTATTGATGCTCCAGGAGAGCAATATGTTCTTGAGAGAAAGCACATTATGGAAGGTGCTAAGTGTGAATATTGTAATAATTACCACTAATGGCAATATCATCGTCACCATCATAAGTGAAAATTTTAAGAGAGCAATAAGAGTTCTCAAAATACTTCTTCGAGAATTATAGATAACAAATGTTATCAATTGACATTTAAAATAAACCAATATATATAAGTTCTGGTAGCAGAAAAATTAGTTAAAAGCTCTAAAAGAACTATATATTGCTACCAAAAAGAATAATTTTCATTTAAAGCTCCGGAAGAACTAAATATATTCATATTCAAAGGAACGATTTTTTGTGGATAATATATTATCAAATTTAAAAGAAATTTGTATTTCAAAATTTGTACTAGACATGTACAAGTGAGTTGAATCACGTATTTGAAGTTTATACAACAAAGTCTCTGAATATGCATCTATAAAAATATCAATATATAAAAAATCTATAAAATGCGTTATTCTGAATTAATGTTTACATTTCATAGAAAAAAAAACACAAATCTATTAAATTTGTTATAGATAAGCAGCTGACAGCAATGAAAGGTGGGGGGCAGGAAGGTAGAAAGGAACAACTGCCACAACAGAAAAATTAATAATTAATAATAATAATAAAGACAGGAAAGGAAAAGAAACCTGACAAAACAAAAAACTAAAGAACAAGCAGATACGGAACAAATTACAACTGGAAAATAATCACTCCATTGAATTTGCCCCATGGATGGCATCATTCTTCACCGTGGTTCTACCGTCGTTGATCATCCTTTATTATATAATTGGTATAAAGATGTTTCATTTTTTTTTTCTTTTTTTCATTTTAGTTTTTCTCAGGATCTCTTGAAATTTACAAAAACTCAAATAAAAACTTTAACTTTATATTGGTTTCATATGTAATTTTCACTGTCTGATCAACGTAAAAATTGAGATATATTGTTTTCTCCTCTTTCTCGACCTCCATGGTGTTCGAATTTGGAAGAAAATGTTTTAAACGTCGGTGAACCAAAAGGCTCCTGAAAAATTAAGTTTGAGAGGACAATTTCAAGTGGAGTTTTTTTCATAATTTACAGAAAAGAAATTACAAGACGTTAAATAGTTAACATTCGAACAAAATTGAGTTAAGGAAGTTAGGGGGTGTTAGATTCAGAGGATTGAAATGACTTAGGAAAGAGAGGCGGTACTCTCGTTAGTTTTATTGAAAACGGTTGTAATATCTTCAATAGAAGACCAACCTATTTATACAGCCTAAAGTCAACGGAGAAATGGTTATAACGGAAATCTAACAATATGCCTAACCGTCATTTCCAATTCTTCAATGACACAGTTACAACAGAAATACTGTGTCATTAAGATCTAATTACAATACACTTTTCCTAATACACTAACAGGGGGTACGTTGGATATTGATTTTTCCTCAGTTGAACTGGTTCAAGGAAGTTTCAAGAGAATTAAAATAAGTGTGAAGTTGAAAAATAAACGTTGATTGGTGCAATGAATCTTCAGAAATAATAAAGAGGACGGAAAATAAATTTGAGAAGGGTGAAACTGAGAGGAAATCATAAAGTCTTCTTTGGTTGGTTCGAAGTGGGGAAATTAAGAGTAGATTATTAATGCTATAACCAGAATCGGGCAGTTTGGAGAAATTGTCTACACTCTAAACCACCCCATATATGGATTACGGAGAATACCAAAAAAAAGAATTGAATGTTTTGGACTCCGCCTTATTGGACCAACCAACCAGAACACCTTTTTCATATGTCCGCAACCAACTTTGTCGGATACAACATGTGGATATGCACTATAAAAGAATAATAACAGATAAATAAATAGAGCATTTGAATGCAAGTGTATCTCTTTAAAAAAATACAAGTCTGTTACTCCATTTTAGCTTTATCTGTATGAACAAAAAGAACTTGAATGGAGAAGTAAGACAACTCAAATAATTGGTTGGTGTATTGGAAATATATCCATTAAATATAATAAGATTGATTTAAATTAGTCATGTTATATTAAATAAATTTACTTTTATTATTAGGGGATGGTTGATTGGTTCAAATTAGTCATCTACTATTAAACAAATTAATTTAGTCCATATATTAGTGAAAAAATAAAAAACCAAATTTTAATTGAGTTAACATTTATTATTTTAAAAAAATAATAAAATATAGTGACCACCAAGTGATAAATCTACTAAGCATTTAAGAAACAATAAAATATGTACCTAATATAAAAGAAGTGCCCAATTGAATGTGGTCATATAATTGAAAATTGAACAAACATTTTGAAGATGATAGATAACTAAAGACTAAAGGCATTAAAAATACTTTGAGGGTTACCTAATATTATAGGGAAAAAGGTGGATGGTAGTATTAAAGACTAAAGCCATTCAAAATACTTTGAGGGTTACCTGGTATTATAAAATCAATGTTACTTGTCAAATTGCTGTAAAATATTGCATGCTTTATGCAATAATTAAAAATATTAATTACTTCTTTAACATTTTAAAATGTTTTATTACAATATTAAACTCATGTTTGTAATAAAATCGGTGAAAAATACTATTGCAAGAATAAACTAATGGTTATAAATTGAGTCATTTAGTTTTAGGATTATAGTTTTAATTTAGGGTTTAAAGTTTAGGGTGTACTGTTACAATGGTTTTGCACTATTAAAATTTTTAATAAAGATAACAAATTTCAAGGACTCAAATTACAATTAAAAATATTTTAAAAAATAAAAATTAGATTTAATAAACTTTTTATATTTTATAATATTTTGAATTAATATGTTAGAATCAAATATCCCCAAATATTCTTAATATCATAAACTTTAAACCTAATCAATTTAGTATTGTGTATTTCTTTTTAAAATAATAAAATCGGTGAAAATACTTGTCATTCAAGGTCAGTTATACATTCTGTTCAATTAATCTTGTAAAATGATTATTGTTGACATCCATTATTGTTTTGAATGCTAATGGTCCGTTCTTTTTTGCCACCCTTTTTCTACAGGTCTTTCCAAGGAACGAAACAATTTTTATTATAAGGAAGAAACATTTTCAGCTGTTTACAGGAAGCTTAAATTAAAAAAATGTCGTGTTTGAGTTTATTTTAGACATTCTACCAGATCTCGACAGTGGCGGCGACGGCTAAAGGAAGGATTGTGTTTAGGATTTATGATATTAAGAAGATTTAAAAATATTTGATTCTAACATATCAATTAGAAATACTATAAATAAATATAAAATGTTAATTAAATTTAATTTCTATTTTTTGTTTAAAATAAAAATAATTATAATATTCAAAGTCTTTCAAATTTTTAATCAATGGTTGCAAAAATTAATGGTGTCATCAATTCTAAAATGTTAGTGGTAGTCTCCATTTCCTAATTTATATTTTTTAATTTAGTATTGTATATTTATTTTTTGGGGGAGTTTAAAAGAATTTTATTCCTAATGAGTGTAGAACACCACTAATATAATACAAAAGATGTATACTATTAATTTTTTTAAATAAATATTTAAATTTTCAAATATTCGACATGTAATTAATCATATTTCAAAACAAAGTTAGAGTTTGAAAATAACTCTTTCAACTTTTTATTTTCTGTAATTCTTTTAATCTTTAATTCATGTGTATACATTTATATAATGGTCATGTTATATATTTTTGAATTATCAATGATGATTAAAAATGTAAAAACAAAATTATAAGAGTTTAGAAGGTGTAAAATTAGATTGTCAATAAAAAATATAAAATAATATATAAAATATAGCGGAATTTAAAATTTTTAGGGTGTGCGGCTGCGGCAGTACCCCTAAGTCATCGTTCAAGTTGATAAATACCCCGAAACCTTTGGTCATTGTAACACAAATGTAAATTAAAAAAGAATAAAAATTTAAAAATAATATAATACGGACATGAAATTCGAGGTTAATGCTGACGATATAATTAAAATCTTCGCACCAACGAAACACTGCGGCCAATTTTGAGGCAATTATTCCTAGCTTCATGGGTTTCTTCGTCTCGAGTTCAACATTATGAATCAACCATGCCCAGAATCACATTCCAAAGCTCTTTAGATATATATTTTTTGAATTTGTACGATGATTCAAATTAAAAATAATACTATACACTTGTGATGCTTTTTAGATTGGGATTTTTTATTCATAATATTATATGTTTATATAAATTTTACAAGTTAATAATAATTTTATTTACATATGCTTATGTATTTGTGTCATTACATGTATTTGTCATGTTATGTATTAACTATTTTCTGTATATTTGTTTACGACTTAATTCATATACATTTCACATATCAACATGTTTATAGTTTTAATTTGATTTTCAGCATTATGAGCAGGGATAAGCATTTGATCGAGTTGAGTTGAAAAATTTTGAGCTAGTTAAGTTGACAAGTCCTATTTGATAACTCAAACTTTATTTAATTTTCTTTCAAATCAAATAGGCTCAAGTTGTTTAAGTTTATGTTTAAATTTAATTACAAACATTTATAATGTTATAATATTAATTACTAATTACAAAAAACTTCTAGTTATTTAAATTTTTATTTTATAACTTAAATATTATTTAAAATATTTTCGAGCCGAATTTATAAAAGTAAGAATTAAGACAAACTGGATCAAAATTTTTCGTGCCAATTTAAAAAATTTAATTTTTTCTATCGAAATTTACTCTTCTTTATTCTAAGTATAAAGAATGAAAAGAAGATCAACAACCATGTAAGATGTAACCAATGGATTGACCACTACAAAAAGGACAAACCACCCGATCTCACGCGGATTCAGCTAAACCAGCTGATCCCCAAAAGGATCGAAATCCGACTGGCCAATGGGTTGGAAGGAAACATCGATGGGCCCTCTTTGCTGTGGAATCAATCCGGTTCATCACTTCGAAAAACATATCTTATATATTTCCAATTTAGGTCCCACTAATACAATACAACCGTCAGTAGACAATTCTTTCTGCTCTCTCTTTACTTTATGGATGCACCTTAATGTTTTAAGTGCGTTTGCTTTTAAAAAATATGTTTTGTTTTTATTTTTATTTTTAATTTTAAAAATTTATTTTTATTCTTAATTTTTTAAAAATTAGAGAACATACTTAGTTAACAGGATAGAAACTTGTTTTTAAAATAAAAATATTTTTAAAATAGAAATAAAAATAATTATTAAATAATTAAAATAAAATATTAGTATAATAAATAAATAAAGTATGAGTAAATAACCCAAAATTTTTAAAGATGGCATTAGAAGGATTCGAACTCGAGTTAAAATGAAGCTAAGATTAAAAAAAACATTATTTTGATATTTTTCACTTTCCTAAAACATTTTCAATGAAAATATATTTTTTATGTTTTAAAATTTTACTTATTTTTTGTTTCTATTTTCTAAAAATTATTTTTTTTAAATTTTCAACCAAACACCTTTTCTTCATTGTCTTCTATTTTTCAAGAAAATAAAAATGAACTTACCCTAAGTTTTATACTCTATTTAATTGTGTTACTATCATTGTTAAAATAATTTAAATAATGTATATTTAAATATATTTAAACGTATATATTTTTTAATAATGTTCAATGTTGTTAGGGACGGATCTAGAATTTGGAGGTGAGGGGCAAAACATAAATTATAAAAGGTGGGAGGTAAATTCATAATTAATTTATTTTTTCAAAAAAATATATATAAAGAAAAAAAACTAAAAAAAGTTCTCTTGCCTCAGGGGCAGGAGCCCCTTCCATTATACCTTTGACTCCGTCATTGATTGTTATCCTATATTCAACTATAGGCGGATCCATGCTTAAGGTTGGGTGGACTTATATCTACCTTAAACTTTTTAATATTTTCACATTTGGTTTTAATTTTTTTAATTTCTATAAATTAATCGTTAAATTTTATAATTTGTGTCTACTTTGAAAATTTGATATTTTTATAATTTGTGTTCACCCTCAACTTTTTTTGATCGTCCACTGCCTATATTGTAGATTAAAATCTTCATAACTGCCTTAAGAATGTGATTATTCTCTACTTAATAAAAATAATAGTTATATTTAGATAAACACATCTTTTAATTTAAGTTTAATAATACGTTATCTTCTTGTACTTTAGTTTAATTCTCATCTTGTATTATTATATACATTTTTTCTCACTTACCCTCACGTATTATCATCTGTTTTATTCATTACCACAGTGGTATTTTCCGTTAAAAATGTTTGTGGTCCAATCAAAGTCGGTCACATGTTATGAATAAGCATTAAAATTGTTTCTAGATACATATTGATTTTATAATTCATATTTAAAATTTGTGGCTTCCTTTTAATAATATCGTTTTTAAATTTAAACTCAAATTATCTTATTAAGAGAGCAATGTGCCCAACACTTATTGTAAAATTCTTTTAAAATCAAACAAAATTCACGTAAAGTGAAAAAACAGAAACCCAAAATTTATTTTAAAAAAACATGGAATTCCTTTAGAATTTTATGGTTTTGTTTCATTTTTCATGTTTGCTTACCTTTAATGACTTTATAAATTTCTATTATTTAAAAAATAAACGCAATTAATTTTTGGAAAACATAAGTTCAAAACATAGATTTAGAAAATTATAGATTTTTAGACTTTTTTTGTTATTTAATGGATTTTATTTTACATTTCTACAAGGTATCTTGAGTTTTTTAATTTTTAAATAGAAAATATCAGTAAAATCATTAAAAATTAAAAAATCTCCTAACTTTTAAAAAATATATATTTTTACATTAACTTTTCATTCATTTTTACATTTTAAAAATAAATTAAGCATAATTATAATTTTGAATTCAAAATTATACATTTTAAACATAAATTCTGAAAAATAGATATATATATATATTTAATTTTTTTAGGATTCTGTTTTGTATTTTAATATTTTTAAAATTTATTACATTTTTAGAATCTTTCTTTTTATGACACAATGTGTATTGCATTAAGTATTTTTTCAATAGAAAATACTAGTGAAGCAACAGTTAGATAAAATAATACCACAAGAATAATTTAGAACAGAATGATAATACAGAGTTAACTGAAAAAAATAGAGGGGATGAAATATGAAAAGTACAGAAATAGTATAGAATTAAACCTTTAAAACTTTGTTTGATAGGAATAATGTAAAAAAAATGAAAATTTAATTAATCAAATAATTAAGATTCAAGGAGAAAAATAATTAAAAATTTTAATCATTTTTAAACTAATTTCTCATTTTTTCCTTTTTTTTTTCATCCTCTATACTAGACATGGTCTTAATCTAAATTATAGTGAAAAAGAAATCGAAAGAAACAGAAGTCGGTGAGGTTATGGTTTCGTAGCCAGCTGGAATATCAACTGTCCAACTGCTTCTTGCTGAACTTACAACCGCGGGCCCACCTTTTCAGACCAAAATGTATAACAGTGGTGCCAAGTAGGCGGCTATGATGCAGTCATGTGTTCAAATTGCTGGACTCCGATTCACTTGTCATTTGGCTAGCGCGTGTATCACTCTCCCTCAATAAGCTTACTCCTTGCCAGTTACCTCCATCTTTTTGGATCATGGACTGGACTTGCTTTGAGTGATTGATTAAGAGTTAAGACCAAACTATCTTAAGCCCGTTTAACGTTATTTATTAAAAGTGTAAATTTGTCCCTACCATAGAATTATATTATTAACTTGGTGTTATCATAAGTTTTGCATGGGTAATAAACCTTTTTTCCTACCATAATCATGGAAGGGTAAACTTTGTTACAAAGTGATTTATTAGCCGCTACCTAAAGAACAAAACAGGTAGGACTCCAAGGCAGACTAAATCTTCAGATTGTTTGAGAAACAAAATGATTAAATTATCCGCTTCCGCTCCTTAAAAACAAGAGAAAGAGGGAAAAGTAAAGAAGAGAGAAATCGATGGGTGATAATTAGGTAATTTGACATTTTCTAGGGAGAATTGGAGAAAAAGTTCATTTTTTATTGAAACCACAAAGTCAAAATTATGGAATCACGTGAGATTCTTACAGGCTTTCTTTTTACGTGGAAAGGCGTTGAAATCATTTTTTTTCTTTTTTTAGCGGGGTTTCTTCTCTGAAACAGAGGGTTGGGAAAGCCGTTGATTCAAATTAGATGGAGGACCGTCGATTGGGGACTTACAGCTGTAAATCTGGTGCAAGCAAAAGTAGTCAAAAAAGGTTGAAAGGGTCCCACTTTCCGTTTTAAAACAATTGTTGCGTGTTAAACAGCTCTGCCTTTCCTGTCATGTTTTAAACACTCCCGATAAGCATTGCGCTTTTGCGAGCACGAGAATGATTTATTATTTTTATTTTCCTCCCTAAGATCCATTGGTTCCCCTTTAGTTCCATTTCTACCCCTTTTCTTCGTGTATACAATAATTATTTTCTCCAAATTCAATGTTTATCCATAAATCATGAGTACAAAATAATAATAGATAACTATTCTTATCATTTGGATGGTATCTTGAAGAATATAATGTGCCATTCTTTACTCCATGAGTATAGTAGGGGAATCGGGTGCTCATGTTATCAACTCGATCAATTAGTGAATTTTAAAACTCACAACATGATCATTATTGGTCATAAGCACCTAATTAATATACTTTTTAAATTGCAATTTTTGGATAAAAAAAAAAAAATCATATTTTAGTTTATATGTAATTAATTATTAATTTAAAATATTAAAAATAAAAATGACACTTGAGTCAAATATTAAAAGTTTTAGATAAAAATTTCAACATTTATCTAAATTTAATTTAATTTGATTTATTAACAGATTTGTTGTAAATGAAATTATTATTATGATTATTTTGTCCATAAATTGATGAAGACACTAATATAAATATGTACTAACTTTTTTTCTTTTTTTATTTGGATGCCGAGAAATCAAAGTACATGCAGAATATTACAAGAAGGTTCGTGAATTTGATTCTAATGATGGCCACGCAAATATACTTTTGAAATACATTATCCATGATCATGTGACCATGTGATTAGCACGGCATTATTTCGCTGCCGATTCACATAAAATTAACCTTTTGGTAATGGTGGTTTATACATGATTATTGCCCAAAAGGTATTTGCAGCTTCACTCTACCATTCAATAAACATGAATATTATTGTAAAACAATACTTAAAGCAAAAATGAGTGTTAACCCTGCTTTAATTGTTTTGTTTTTATTAATTTCTTAATTGTAACCTTCAATTCAAAACTATCTATTTCAATAAAAAAAACATTTGTTTGAATTGAATTACTTCAAAAGATTTACAATAATTGTAATGAAACTAAATCATAGTTGGGATTAGGGTGACATATGAGAAATCATCACCCAAGATGAGCAAGTTAAGGCTTTATGTCTTCAAATATTGACAAGTTGATTTGAAATTGAGTTGGATCCAAAATGGTAAATTGGCAAGCCAAGACAAAAACTGCAATGGCAAGATATCCCTAACAAGGAACCCAAGAAATCATATACAATAAATAAAACGAAATGGAATAAGTAATAAAACCTAGGGGTGCGCATCTACACGAACCTTGCTTCCCCACCAACTTTACAAAAGCCAGTTTCCTGGAAGTATCCCAATTTTCCAAATGCTAGGCTCATGCACCTTTCCTTCTCCATATATAAACAACCCCTTTCGCCCCACCTTCTTCATTCATCACCTCACTCAAAAATATCAAACAAAAGATTAACCCCAAAACAAAACAGAAAAGAGAGAGAGAGAGAGGGAGGGAAACTTTTTCTTTTCCATTGATCTTCTGGTGTTTAAGTGATTAAAGATGGAAGCAATGAATGGATGCTCATCTTCTACAACATCATCTGATTCATCTTCTTCGGAGTCTAATATGTCTGCAAGTGCAAGGGCTTTGAACAAAGCTGAGAAGATTAAAGGTCCCTGGAGTGCCGAGGAAGATAGGATTTTGACTCGGCTTGTTGAAAAATACGGACCTAGGAACTGGTCTTTGATTAGCCGATATATAAAGGGTCGATCAGGGAAATCTTGCAGGCTTAGATGGTGTAACCAGCTCAGCCCCAATGTCGAGCACCGTCCGTTTTCTCAAGCGGAGGATGAGACCATCTTGGACGCTCACGCTAGGTATGGTAACAGGTGGGCCACCATTGCTAGATTGCTTCCGGGAAGGACTGATAATGCTGTGAAGAATCATTGGAACTCGACGTTAAAGAGGAGGGCAAGAGAAGGACGGAATCACCATCAACATCAACCACAAGAACACCAGCAACAGGTCTGCCCGAGTGCTCATCATCAGCCAATGGATGGCGGTGATCATAGTGCATTGGGATCTAAGGGAATGGTGATGGATGAGGAAGCGTTGACGGCGTTGACCCTAGCGCCGCCTGGTAGTGGCGTTAGTAGTAGAAGCTCGGTGGCAGGGACGGCGGAGAGGAGGAGAGAGGAGAGAGTGCCGACGGAGTTTTGGAATGTGATGAGAGAGGTGATAGCAAGAGAGGTTAAAGAATATATGAGCTCCACGCAATCAGCTGAGACACCAGGGTTTCATTAAGACAAAAGAAATGGCTAATTAAGCTATAAGGCAATCTGTTTTATGTTTTTTATGGTCTAGTTTGGGGAGGTTTTCCATTTCTCTTGGTGTTAATATGTTTATCTTTGTTTCCTTTACTTGTTTCTTTAAAGGGTAAAAGAGAACTTCGAACAAATGTAAGATTTCATGAATATTCGCCTAATCAGCCCCTGGCATTAAACAAAAATTAGTTTCCAAGATGAGAATGACTATATGTTTTTCAAAATTGAAGATTTCCACCATTATATTTTACTCCCTATATGTAATTGAAATTTTGGCATTGCTATTCTGTTGAGAATTCTCCTTGTTCTAGGAGGTAGATGTGGGATGGCAAAGATAATGGGAGCCAGAACATGCAACCAGACGACAAATGCATATACCAGCTAACTTCAGACAGTGTTGATTCTCATGACAACATTCATTTCTCAAAATCTTTTTATATCCACTAAAATTTTGGATTCTCAGTTTTAAAACAACACTAATTAAGGCATGAGATATTATCCATAAAATAAATAAACAAATGCTCTGCTGTAAAAACCCTTTGTTTAAGTTATTGGGTAATGGTTTAGAATTATAAATGGAAATAATATGGAATTTGTAGTGCTGTTTGTGAGCAACTTGGAAAGACAAAAAAAAAAAAACAAACTATAGTACTGATGTTATTATAAAGTACAGAAATTTTCCAACTAATGTCTTTTGTCACAAAAAGTACAATTTGGGGCAACATTTTAAAATAGCAAGCTTGCTGCTGGTTGTTTTGCACCTCAACACAAGCTATCATTAATGCTAAATCCTACTTTTTTAGTTGCCTTTGCTTCCTACTTCCTTCCTGCTACATCAAAATGGAAATAGCTGGAGACCAAAACGAAACTCTTTTCTTCCTCTTTAACCATTCACAAGCTTTACTTTTTCCCGAAAGACATGCAAAACGAACCAAAAATTCAATCTGTACAAAAACAGCACTCATCCCCCCATCATCTCCACATTCATCTTTGGATAAGCATTTGTCTTCAGGTTCAGTGAACTCTTGGCATTGCCTTTTCTGGCTCCCCATTTGGTAAGCATTTTATCGACCTCAGCTGAAATTAACTTTGGAAACATGAAGCAACAGAAAACAAACAAAAGGTGCCAAAACATGCTCATAACCACACATTTTCCATCTTATCTGCATGTTGAATTCATCAGTGTCTTTATACCCCATAAGTTCAATGTATGTGGACCTTGGCTGGTGGGAAATTTTGGGAGGCATTGAAAAAGATAGCATTGGAGACAGAGGGTTCTATTTGCCTGGAAGTTGTTTCAATCAAAGCCCTGTCCCACATCACAACAACAACTTTGGGGGTGCATGTTTTAAATGTGGGTTTGGCAAAAAAACAAAAGATATTTAATGGAAAGTAGCTTTCGATGCTGTTTGTTTTCAGGTTTTTAGAGGTCCAATTATGTTGTTGCAACCCCAATAATCCATCTTAAAGATGTGTGAACGAGTGGAACTTTAGTTTTAAGGCAATCAAACTCTTTTATTACAAAAGTTGCAGGTAGGTTGTCAAAACGTTGAAATTTTGGTGTTCTTACGCTTCCATTATAAGTATGTTATGTCTGAAGTCATGAGGAAGATTTTTACAACTGTTCATAAATCTGTCTTTATAAACTGTATGGGGTAATTAAAGCTTTACAAAGAATGTGTGTGTGAAATGAACTGATGAGGAATCAGTTTTCCAGTTCCAGGGTCCACTAGGAGGTCCATGACCAAACTACTGACAAACTTTGCTAAATGCCATTAAAACAACGTTTCAAGTACATTTGTACGGATCAAATTTGTGCTGAGAATCAGCGTCCCATTGATTTCGGTTCTAAACCAAATTAACAACAAATTACTACTTTTTTTCTTATAACAAATTCCCATCAAAAGGAAAGAAAGATCAAGACCCCTTATTACATCTATTCAATCGTCATGGTTGAGGGTCTTCTCCATATGATCGAATATTTTGAAACTGAAACTAATCCATAACCAGCACAGTGGTCAGAGCATTGTCGCTTTCTGTTTGTGAAGGACTTTAATAACGTGGCCAAGGTACGATTGTGAGCTCCATCAGCCCATCTTTGCAGTCATTAATGTGTATATTCATGAACTTAACTAATATGGTCTGGTTGGGATTGAACCTAAAGGTGTCCTCAAAGTAGAATGGTGCAGTGTTGGCCGCTCACTCCCTATAGTTGTAACCATACCGCCAGTTCTTGCTTTACTGAAATCGAAGTGTTGCCAAGTAGAGACAGCTACAGCTACCAAAAGGCCGCTATTGAGCCAGAAGAGTATTCTCCCAAATTTCTTTACTGGACTTATTATAAAGAACTGCATGTTTGTTTTCTGTATCTGCAATTCAAACTTAGGGATCTTGATTGAAACTAGTTTTTTTTTTTTTCTCATTAGCTAATTTAGCTCGATGTCAAGCATGAAATTATCCAATCAAATGATTTGGTGGATTTCCATTTTGGGATAGAACAAAAAGGTTAGATTTTTTTAATATGATTATAGTATCATTAAGGACATCCCAATACAACTGAGTGTGGGCAGGTTGAATGTTATTCAATATTACACACTTGGAGGCCTTGTTGAGCAGTATTGGAACCGGAAGAAGCCATTAGCTCCCAAGTTTCTTTACTGGACTTGAAAGAAAACTTGTTACCCCCCTTGGAATGAGTGAAGTGTCCATTGGGGTTTGAATAAGATTAAAATTAAGATTTGTCAAAAAATATTGATTCTTCTACGGGCTACATGTTTATTTTCAATGATATTTCTCCAAAATTTCAAACTTGGAGGGAGCTTGTCAAGCATGTTAAATTAACCAAACTATGTAAACATGGACTTTCTAGTGAAGATCATTTAATTTTAAAATTTTTATTTGGATTGATCTCAAAATTTTTATTATTTGAGATTATAAAATCTGTCAACTAAGTTTTAGTTCAATTATTTTTTTTGTAGTTGCAATCTATAAAAGATATAGTTTTGAACATGTTTAAGTGTATACATCATCCGGTGTATGAATAGGAAGATATTTTAGGTGCCCAAAATATAATATTTGCTTTGATAAAAATAGATGTGCAAATCCTCAAGGCCTGAAACCAAAATAGGGAAAATGAATGATCGATTTGAAAGAATCCCAGTAAAAAAAAGAGCAAAAACCTTATAGACATCTAAAAGGGCCTCTTCTCTCCGTTTGAGTTGAATAAAAAATATTTCTCACTTTTTGGTGTCCTTATTTATACTTCATACTAAAAAATAAGCTTAAAGTTAGAGTTTAAAAAATTAGAAATATGATATATTTTTTAAGGTTTAGAGTTAGAACTTAGAATTTAATTTTTTTAATGTTAAGCACAAAAGGGGACACCAAAAATGGGGTCAAGATTTATGTTCAATTTCCTTTTACTTGGAGGCTTGAATTTAACAACATGTTAAACGGTAAGGGGTGATATGTGTAATATGAACTTTCTACCGAAGATTTTTTAATTTTAAAATTTTTATTATTTAAGACCGTGAAATTTGTCAAGTGATTTTTAGTTTAAATATTTTTTAAAGTTTTATAAAAATAAGTTTTGAAAACTTGTTTGGGAAAAATACCATGTTTTTGAAGTGAATAAGTAAATAGACATTGTATAAAACAAGGAGGAGGTTCTAATATTTGGGCTTTAGAGGGTCGGACAAGGATGTGCAAATCCTCGAGGCCTGAAAGCAAAATAGGGAAAATGCGTGAGAAAGACCGGCCCAATGAGAAAATAACATGCAAAAATTGGAGAATCCTTGTCGGTTTATGGAAACTGCCTCTGCTCTCCGAGTTACAAAGGAAGTTTGTTAAACAACATGGTTCCCGTACTAGGTAGTGAATTAGAAGGTCTAGTAAGCTCAAAGAGCAACTCTTTGCATAACTTCTCGTTATTGCACCTTCTATTTCTCAAAATCATAAAAGACACAAAAAGGTACTCACTTGAGCATGTGATTTTATCTCTGGCATTGATTGAGTTAAGACATGGGTGAACCACGGTTGGAGATTTTCTACCATTTAAGTACATACTGCAAAAACAGGCATTCCAAGCGGTCGGCTCATATTCTCATACACGCGGTGGTAGACTGGTAGCTCTGGTTCTTCCCCTGGGTGAAAAATTGAATTTGGAACCACTTTAAGATCTTTGAAGACAATGCTTTACCCCTTGTCTTTTGTGGGGAGGAGGGATGTTCACAGAGCCTTAATATGGAGTTGTTATTGGCATTTAAGTATCTGAAAAAATGGGCTGTAAATAGTCGAGAGCAACAACTGACAGCTTAGTTACTGTGAGGTGTTAGCCATGATATTGTGGAACCCTTATCTTTGGGACATTGCTGACAACCACCTTTATGAATAAAGCAATCAAATGAAATGTAAGCAGCTGCATAATGGCGGTCGTGGATTAACGTTTTCCTGATAACATCCGATCCATGATGTTGGACCAGCATTTGATTCTGTACTTGCTTTGTTAAAGTACTACCAAAATTTCGAGGCGGAAAGGTCCCCCACTTTTCACCGTTGCTGGGGGACCGTGTTTGGCGACTGTGTCATGTTGGGATGTTCCAGTTTCTGGTGCTGATAGTTATTGTCCTTTTTGTCATAGAATTCAATACCGTTATTAATCACCTAACAAATTGATGTTTTAAATGTGAAGTGATACACCAAGATTCGATTTTTAATGTATATTATGGATGATGTGAAGGCCTAATTAGGCCTTTGAACCGTAGAGAATTCTTAGTTTCCCTAATAAGACTTCAATTTTAAAATATGAATACATGGTTCCAAGTTTAGCGACGACTAACCCAGCTACAGAATCTTCTCCAACTGAGCTTACTACTAAATATTCATAGTACATTAGCTAGCATGAATAAAACAACAAAGTCGATAAAAAAGAAAATTATTTAACAGCAAGCCAATGCTGTCATAGGCAAGGACCGGCGATAAGAATCGACACTTAAGGGGCGGTGGTGGTTTGCTGTGGTTGGTGTGGAATTGACGGTGGAACAGAGGTAGCAGAAGCATTAGGACTTGGTTGGGGAGGGTATACCCTACCGTCAATGCAAGAAGAGCATTTCGTTTCAATCCAACTCTCGATGTCATACTGACCATACCCCATGATTTTCCTCCCTGTGCAGAGCCGGCCAATCATGCCCGCGACTATGCCCAAGACTACGATCACCAGAAGCACAGCTATAACAGGGCCAATGGAAGCATGTGTGGCGTGAGAGCTGTACGGATGCTGTGTCATGGTCACCGGAGGCGGTTGCTGGACCAATGGCATTGACATTCTAGCAATGATCCTCACACAACAGATGTTTTCAGCAAACGGCTGTGTGGAGAGGAGTATGATTTAGAACAAGTAAAGACCAAGAGTGTGGTATATTTATTTGGTTCAGGGGTTGAAGAGAAAGAAAGGGTTACACAGTTTTAGTGCCTGCAATGGACGAGGAGAGAGAAAAGTGGGCAATGGAAGGATGTCTGAAACACCACCTGGGGAGAGATTCTCTATGAAGAAAAGGAACAAAAACAGTTGGTATTTATAGGTGCTCCAACCAGTGAAATATCAGATATCAGCTCACTATTGTACTGCCACCAATGGGAAAGATGTGGGGTATCCACCGTATTAATAATACTATTATAATAACTTAGAGGAACCCCTAGGAACAGTAAAAGGTTGAGGTTGAGGCTGAGGGAATCTATTAGTAAGGTAAAAAACTCCAAAACCTTTCATGGAGAAGCCATTTCAAAAAGCTTTTGCTTTTGGTATTGTTAGTTACTGTAGAAACCATTGAAGACAAAGAATCTTTAACAAATATAAAAAATTAGATCAATCCCTTAGTTGCAATAGCCCACTGATAACAGCGTGAACTCCTCTGCACACTCTTCTTTCCTTTTTATCTGAGAAAGTAAATGAAATTGTACCATGTCCAGACCAAATTAGTTTGACAGTTTAATAGGCTAATAATGCCTATTCAGAAATGTATACACAAGCCAAAGGAAATAACTAGATTTATTATAGATTCATTGCTTCTATTCTACTCATCTGAACATGATTTTTATAAAAGAAATGCATCAAATATGAAATACACTCGAATACAAATAATACAGTCTTTATGGGGGGACCTCATTATCAGTCACAGGCATGGTGGTTGAGCTCTGTTAACACCAGTAATATAATGGAGAAAACAATCTCATTAATAACGACTGCTGGCTCGTATTTATAACCTTATCTATCTCTTCCATAAACATTTCGACCAACCCCCATTTGATAGTAATGCCCAAGGCATTAGTTTGCAAACCAACCATTCAGACTGCATAGCTATCTGCAAAATTTATTGTCATGTTTTGTTACCTTCTTTGTTAACCCTGTACAGTAATTTCATTCAATGGCTTGAACATAGATTCTCTTCAACATATTCTGCTGGCTAGTGGTTAGGTTAATTTTGACTGCATTTTCTTCTCTCAAAGTTCACAAGACAACCCAAATAGTAATCATGACAGCAAAAATTATCATTTGTCAAGAGGATACCTACCATAAGGTCCAATAACATATACCCAAATTGAAATTTGTTGGGAGCCAGGAAACATAGTTCCTATACACTGGCTCAAGGATGTTTTACCATGTATCTAGAGCCTATACAAAAGAGATATCCTGTTGCTTATCAGACAACAGCCTATACATGCCTTTTTACAAGTTATGGCATCATGTCTCCGGCCTCAGTCAGCTGATCCGCATAACTTC